>JBBMOC010000005.1:1635656-1829242 GCA_037975185.1 Centropyge bicolor
CCGATCCTCCGATGCCAGAAGCCCACAATGCTCGCTGGAGCCCTGAGGAATAGTGCATCAGCTCAGCGCCAAGGCGAAAAGACAAAAAAACAACAACCAGGCAGTGGGAAGGAGATTAACATATAACACAGCGGAGAGAAAAGAGCTCCATTCATCAAACATACAGAGTTTGCTGCACTAAAGATGCACACAAGCAGGGCTGCACACTGCATACAGTATAAACACCAAAGTACTTCCCATACACTGTAGATATAGTGGTAAACATACAGTATGGGGAAGAAGAAGCTTATTCATAAAGATGCAGGAGATGATGTTAAATGGAGTTTGGCTCTCAGGCCATACTGTCTTTACTTACACTATACTTCCTGTGACAAACCCAGCACAGACACAAATACACTTTTACACTTTACACATTTTTGTTGTACTGACACATAAATAGAAAGTTTTTTTATCAAAACACTTAGCAAATGTTGGGATTTGATTGTCAGTGTCTAACACATTACTTAGGAGTGTTACAGTAAGATATTGCCAGTTTGAGCAGGGCTGGGTAATGACAGTTAATAAACAAGTGATTTTTTTTCTGATGAGTACACTGAAAAACATTTAAGCGTGTTTAAGCTAATAAATTTGACTTAAAGGACCAGTATATAGGATTTAGGGGCAACATCACAGTGAGGTTGGAGATTGCATCCAAGAGAATACCCCTTACCCAACCCTCTCTTTCCAAGCATACTATGGTGGCTTTTTCTTGCTTTTGTATATTATGGTGGCTTTTTTTTTGGAACACAAAAAGCTCCCTCTAACATTGCGGTACGACATGGAAGAGGGCCCACTCCATATGTAGATATGAAGGGCTCATTCTAACAAAAACAAGATTCTTATTTTCAGGTGATTATACACTAATAAACTAAAACTAAAAAACCTAATTAGGAATTTTGTATTACATTTTTGCCAAATGACCCCCCTAAATCCTACACACGGGGCCATTAACCAAACTTAGGTTGAATAATTATGAGTTTTGAAAAGGTAAGTTCAGGTTTTAAGTTTAAATCAATATTATGATAAGATTTGCTTACCATTTACATTTTCTGAGTTTGAAGAGTCAGTTCTTCATTTGACACAAAGAACTTAATGAGTCACTTTTGCATGTGATTTGATTTGAAGTATTATATTGTATTATGTTTAGAATATATTTTAAGTTAATCTACTGAACAAACTCTCAAAAGACAAACAATAATCTTCAAGGTTTGGTTCATACAACCTATCATAGAGCTATTGTGAGGATGTTTCATATTCATATATATATGCTTGTGTGTGTGTGTATATAGGTGTGTGTGTGTATATATGTATATGTGTAATATATGTGTGTGTATATATGTCATATGACAATTCATAACTGAATTTTTATTCACCTCCATTGGATTTTGTAATTAAAAAATGGTCCATTAAGTGTAGTTGTATATTCTTACCTCTACTTTCTAGCATCTGAAAATATTGAGATCGCTGTTCAGATATCAGCCGTTCATCATCTGTCAGAGAGTGTAAATTACTACCTCAAGGCCCACACGCTAAAGTAGGCTCTACAGTGTCCGATAGATGAACAGCATAGTGTAGGTGAAGCGTGCAAATGCTGCTGAAAATAATGCTGCACTGGCACAGGATGAACTAAACAGCATAATGGATCATCATTCCCATTTTCGTCCAAGAAACAGGCGCATGCAGCTCTGCCGCTTGAGCCCAGTGACTCATAATCCATGTCGTCTTTCATTTAGCAGGAAGAGCAGTTGGCGTATTGCGATATGGAAATAAGAGGAGCTGATCAAAGCTCTCCTCCCGTGGATGAGCTCCTCATCTGTCTCTCCAAGGACTCCCAGCCTGCCAAGCGCTGCAGCTCCTAATACAGACGTTTCAGCACTCATGCCCAACCACCCGCCATCATTAAAATTTCATACTGACACGCGGCATACAGATTCCTGTGAGCCCTACAGGCTCCACTGTATCCACCTGACTGACTCTGACGCTCGCTCCTGTTGGCTGATCGGACTGGTCTGAGGTCTGAGGAGAGATGCATATCAGTAAATGACTGATTTATTAGGGCAGTATTGAGAGGGAGAGTGATGGCAGTGGAGGTCCAAATTTAGATATTTATCAGCTGATCTCAGCTCGCCTCATGCCTGCAAGAATCTGAAAGTGTGTGAAGAGAGTCTGCAGGAGGATGTTGGACATATTTAAACTTTCTGAAAACTGAACTCAACATGTCAGATGCAGCATTTTAACACACTATCTGATCTATCATCGGCACATTAAGATTTAGACCTAAGTTTAATGAGAAGAGATTAAAACATTACTTTCACGACATTTATCAGCCAACATTTGACTTCCACTAATGAATCAGTGTGTGTGTGTGTGTGTGTGTGTGGCAGGCAGGGGGACACCCTGGACAGGTCGCCAGTCTGTCGCAGGGCACATATAGACAAACAACCACTCACACTCACATTCACACCTAAGGACAATTTAGAATGATCAATTAACCTCAGCATGTTTTTTGGACTGTGGGAGGAAGCCGGAGTACCCGGTGAGAACCCACACTGCACAGGGAGAACATGCAAACTCCACACAGAAAGATCCCAAGCGCCCTGACTTGGACTGGGACGCAAACCGGCGAACTTCTTGCTGTGAGGCGACGGTGCTAACCACTGAGCCACCAGCCGTTAGCCATTAGCCGGCTAATCAACAATATGAAATGCATTGATCCAGGACATACTGGCTGTTACCAGCTTGTTTTTAAATTCATATTGATGTTTATGCCCTTCATCTTCCAGACACATATGTTTATGTCAAGGAAAAGGGCATGTTTTTTACAGAAAATAAAAATATGTATCTTTTCAATCCTGCATACTTTATTAAGTAATTGTACAGTTTTATGTAAACCTTGTAACTAAAGATTACAAACTTTTAAAAAAAAATCTGATTGTGCTCGTTCCTCTCTCAAAAATTACAGTCTCACTATTGTACTGGCGATTTCATTAACATAAAGCGTTCCACCTTGCACCACCACAACAGCTTCAATGCACCTTGGCATTCGGGGTGGTCAATATTACTCTTCTATCACGGTATATGTAGGTCATATATCATGATACAGTAATTGTTCAAAAAATGGTTTGAAATAACCAAACCATATTTCATCACATTTAATTATTTATTGTCTTTGTAACCTTACTTGGCATTGAGTCCACAAGTCTGTCAGTCTTTATGCACTGCAAAACTACTGTGATATTCCTCCTATGTAACTGTTGATGGACTCGTCTTGCTGACACAGTCTGATCATGTTCTACATTGACATTCTCAGTCACACGAGGAAGAGCTGCTCTTCTGTTTCACAAATGCACAGGCCATCAAAAGTGCTCTGTCAACCACAATTGTGGACTCTATCTCTTTCCCATAGCTCTAAATGCAGATGTCGCTTTAGTGACTGTTCCTGCACAGACACTGGCCAGCTGAACAGCCTATGTGACTGAAGCTCCTGCCATCCGTGCCCCAACAATGACCCCTTCCTTTAAAGTCACTTAGATCTTTTCCTCTTTCCATCCAGATACAAAATCAGCATCAACTGGGCCTGCATAGCATTTATATACATGAAACAGAGCAAGATTGGTTGTGTCCACCTGATGCAAAACAATTAATCAGTCTCTTTTAGCACTGCTCTCTATTAACTCCTGAGGGAACTATCTGATTCTTTAGCTGTTCACCACTATGTTCACCACCTACTCTCTAACTGTTTCTGTCTAGATGTTTTCTGAAAACAGCTGTCTGTTGCAGCTGAAACTAGAGAAGCACTCGGAGAGCGCAGACCTCCGCCAAGCAGCACAGTTCCCCCAGGTTATTGTGACTTACATCCCAAAATATTAGTCCTACCTTTGATTGATCTATTTCAATGGATTCCTGGACCATAAAAACAGACCCTTAGCAATTGGAATCACATCGATATCATTTTTAGTTCAATAGTTATACCTGAAAATCGACATTTCCGTAATGGCGGTTTTCCAGATCACCTCCAAAATTTAATCATTTGTTCCGTGTCCCAGAAAGGACATTTCCTGAAAATTTCAAAATCTGTCGCTAACTTTTTGAGTCATGTTGCAAACAAACAATCAGACAAACAAACAAACAAAACAACAAAAACATAACCTCCTTGGCGGAGGTAAATATCGCTATGTGAGCAGTGTGAGGAAACCAAAGCAGTGAAGTTGTAGGCCGCACAGAGCAGAAACTCACTGGAAATCTCTATAAAGCTGAGGGGAGTTGTAGCTTCAGGTCATAGTTCTCTGTACGTTCATCAGTACGAGCAACCCCTTTCACTTTGTCCCTTCATTTTCACATTGGTACATTGTTAGAATAAAAATACTGATGACCACTTTAAATCATCCGTCAGAAATTGGATAACACAGTTGTTGTATCTTTCAATGACAACATTCAGTTATTCAGATAAGAGAATCACAAGTTTCCTATCTACCACAGCAAGACAAGATCTTTTTGCTCTCTCACAAAGCAACCTTTTATCTAAGACAAGTGTTTTTCAGCGTGTGACCTCTCGTGCAGTGAGATGTCACAGAAGCATTTAAAACCCTCGCCACCCTGAGTCACCCTCTCTCCCAGCCTTTCATAAATATTCTTCTAGCAGCTAAAATCCACGCTCGTCTTTCCAACTGTTGTGCGATTGATGCGTTGAGAAAAAGGAGGGGATGCCTGCTTTGATCAACATTATCTCCATGCAAATTCCAGCCCGGAGGGAAGAGGCACGTGGCACCTCGCCGCTCTGCGCCCTTGCTGATTGTATTTGGGGGACACCGGGATGAAAACGAATCAAGACGCCCGGAGAGGCGTTCCATCTTCCTCTCTGTCGTTATTCAGGCATGGCAGAAATGAGCGCCGAGACGCCTCCGGTCCTATTGTCATTCAGCTGCAGTGTCAGGACAGAGGGGAGAGGAAATGATGCAGGGGCGCCAAGGCTAAATTTGTGTCATCTGCCAAAACTCTGTTCTAGCACGATACACCCCGTTTAACCAACTTGACTGGAAACAATTGATTTTGCCCATTTTCACAGAAAGCAGCGGGAATTTGGAAGCTATGAAGGGACATGAGAAAAAGAATGTTAAATAAAGAAAGCTCTGTCTCCTCTTTTTTCCCCATCTCATGCTTCATACTTGGCACTGTAGATTTGATGCGGCTCTGTTCTGCGCATGAAACACATAAGAAATCAAGCTGACGTTTAAAAAGGCAGCCGTGTCAGGTGTGAGGGGGAAGGGTGGCAAATTTAGTGGAGGATGGATGTCAAAACAGCTGCAGCATGATAACTCTAACACAATGCCTCAGAAAACCCTGACAGTAAAGTATTTACTGTGCAGTGCTCATTGACAGCAAATGTGCCCATTAATAAAGTCATCTAATTTGTTATTTTACTGCAGCCTGATAACACCCAAGTTGTGATTGGGGTATTTTTTGTGGAGGACAGGGGATTTGGGGGATTTAGCAATGGGGGGTTGTTATATTCTATGACATAACTCCACAGCCTGATTTATTACACAGGCCTCATATTTTCACTCTCAACATTGTTATTATACAGATACTCTACCTAAGTAAAAGTAGCAATACCACATCGTAAATATACTAGTAGAAGTACTAGTAAGTTTATATATTGCTGGGGAGCTTAGGAATCTCCCCTGGAATCAACAAAGTCTTATCTAATATGAACTGATAATTATACATCATAATTATTTTCAATAATTATTTGTCAATTATATTTTGATCAAATAAATGTAGTAGAGTGCAAAATAAAGTATTATCCTCTGAACTGTACACTGGGAAAAAGAAAAAAAATACAGATACTTGGTCAGAGTCATCAGTTGCCTCTTCTAATGGTAAAAGTTGCATTTGTACTGAACATGTGGGTGTTTTTCAGGTTTGAAATTTGTCATGACACAGGCTTTGGGAAAATAATAGAAAAGAAATAGCATTAACATGCTGCTTTTGTCCAACCTCACAGTGTGAATGTGAATGTTTTGAGTAGTGAACCCTGTAATTGACATTATTTGCTGTCTTATGATGATAAATCATCACACTTGTAATGATGAAATGACTTATTTCATTGCAATAAATTGAAGCACAACATTTGACTGAAATTGGAAAAACATGAAATAGAAAAGTGAAAGACTTTTTTTAGCCTTTATTTCAACTTTAACCTTTGATTGCTCTGTTACAGGTTCTGGTTTTCCTGTTTCACATGAAATATAATGAATCACCTGTGAAAATGTGCTTTCTCTGTTTGTATTTCTTTAGGTTTTGGGGTTGTTTTTGTAATTTAATCAACTTACAAAAAATATATATATATTCTGTGAATTTACTGCCTACTACTAATACTAGTATTAAAGCTACTTATATAAATAAAGAAAGAATGCAATATTTCTCCACCAGAATTTCATTTATGGCAGTGAGGAGATGAGGAGACTTAAAAACTGACAAAACAACTTAAATTGAACAGTTGACCAAATATTAAAAATCCATATACGTACTAAAACATGTGTGGGGTGCATTAAGGGGACTCGTGACCTGCTTATTTCTAGAAATGCAGCTCCACTGACATACAGCTTCAAAAATGAATGTGATGGCAGTTGGCTACAGTGGAGAGCAGTGCAGCAACAAACGCTTCCTCCTTACATTTCAAAACTGCTGGCTGCTTTCACTGAACCATAAAATACCAAAAAAAAGAAAACTCACGAAAGGCCAGTTTGTCGAGACATCATCAGCAGTGTAGTACAGTGGCACCATTTAACATAATGCGAATGAGACTGAGGACTGATACTCATTATGGGCTGTGTCAAGGCTCCGAGAGAAATCAATACACGCAAAATTGGCCCAAGAGGAAAAGTGCTGAACATAACTCCTGAAAAAATAAGATGTTAGAGCCACTGTGCAGCACATGTATAGTAGACGGGAATATTGTTGATGCCTCCATGCACACGGCTCTCTGCATAATCAGCAGCAGCCATGCTGTGGCTGTCCAGTGTAATTTAGGCTGTTTAAAAATAAGGACAAACACTAATGGAGCTCTATTGTGCAATCCTTCATTAAAAAGCAATAACAAGAGTAATCTGTTAATGATTTCCCCTCCTGTAAATGGATGTTTCTTTGTCTACCAAGGTCTTTCTGGAATAACATCCAAACAATGCCAGCCATTGTTCTGCAGGGTGGAGGCGGACGATTGTGTACGTAGCGTTGATGTTTTTAAAGAGCTTCTGGGAGCACATGACTGATTTGTGGGGTCCGAATGGAAAGGCAAACAAAAAACAAAGATGTGAACTTCCTCCGCCAAAACTGCCGTCTGCTAAGTCATGGGATCTTGTGGCCTTGAACACTAAGTCACTGTTTCCAGGTCAGACTGCCCTGAAACTTTAATACAGCTTAATAGTGTTAGTGTGCTGAGGAGATAACAAGACTTATCCTTGTGAAACCATTTATTCATCTGTGTTATATCCACTTTCTCCTAATCAGGTTTACAGGGCACAACAGATAGTGAGCAAATCTCATGCTAAGCCTTATTCTTCATACCTGGAAATGATTGTATTGTGTTTTTCCTATCTTATAAAGATGCACTGTGTAGAAACACATTAAGACTCAGATGTTTACTCTTCAGGCTACATACTGCAAAGAATTAGGGTTCTGCAGGGTTCTCAAGTTAAATCTAGGCCCTTTCAGTGGCACATAGAATACAACTTAATATGTCTGGATCATACTGGTCCAAGTATGATGTAAAGGTAGCTGGGACAATATGGCCATGAATTATTTGTCAACATATTTGTTTAAGTCCTCCCCAGCAGTATATGCCAATTTTTTATTCTACAATTAATAAAATGACTTTGACCTGGACCCAGACAAGTGTCTGGATGAATGGATTCATCAATTAAAAATGATTAATATATTCAGCTTCAGTCAAGTTTTTGCTCAAATCCTTCTTCTTAATTGTCTGGTAAGATGAGCTTCTCAGCTGCTGTAGCTTCAGTGTTCTCGGGTAATGAAACCTGGCTTTCATTTCTCTCATTACCCATTTCAGTCAGATCTTCAGTAATGAAGGGAAGGTATTGTTTAGTACCTCACCTAATGAAACTTCCCATCATATTATGACCAGCAGATAATCAACCTGCCATTTGGCCATGAAACAGGTGCCATTAATAAAGGTGATCTTAATGTGTGATTAACTAGAGATGTGTCAATCAAATCAAAGTTAGTGTTACAGGTCTCAAATGGAGAGAGCCTGTAGATAGGTCCACGCATGGGCCTGAGAAAAGAATACAAAGGCTGAGACAGGCAGACGAGTGGCTTGCTTGCTCAAGGTCTTCTTCTACTCTTTATTAAACATTTCATTTTAAGAAAAATACAACATCACTGTCTTTGTATTTGATAAGTTCATGTTTCCAACATGACAAAAGAACAAAACATGCCTAATGGTAAAATAAACAAAAACCTAGATTAAACGTAAATTAAATAAACAGCTCATACCTTCACATTCATCAGTTTCAACATACTGACTGTAAGTTGGTATCTCACCCATTCTAGCTGTTACACATTTACAACATAAATACAAAATTACTATGTGTCTCTACATAAAGACGGAACAACTGCACGTGGCGCTAAACTAGGCCACACATTATTATTTTTAAACACACAGAACAATGAACAATACTTACACAACATTACCCTTTGAACATAGTGGTTGGATCTGCATTTTAACTACAAAACAATATGATGTACAGGAGCCAGACAATCACGTTACGACACGTGCTACACGTTATGCTAGCGCACAGTTTTGAGCATTTATTGTTAGTTGTTGAACTGTTAAGCTATGTTTAGAGACTTGTTGCTAAGCTAAACTATCTTAAATGTTTCCCTCGTGTGTTGTTCAGATTATCCTTACCGCTGACCTAACTGACTCCTGCCTCTGTCCACACCACTGTAGTTTTTGTATGTGTGGCAGGAGATCAATAAACCCCCATCCACCTGATTAAAGTCTGTGGTTTGTAGAAGCAAGGGTGAGGCTGCATCTCACAGAAGGTTGTGACCCGTCACATATGTATGTATATGTATATATATGACAAAAATCTTGTAAATTAATAATTAACTCAAAATAATGTGATCACACATTTTGTGGGTGCCACATTAGCAAACAATATAAAAGGAGTATGATTTCTTTGCACAGGTTCCTTCAGGAACTATTTCTTTCAAAAACAGTTTTTTAGAAAGAAAGGCCTTTTGATATAGCTATTTGCCTCCGTAATAACCCCTTTGGAAAACGGTTCTTTAGCGTCAAATGGTTAAAGGTAGAACTCAAACTTTGTGTGAAGGTCCTTTTTGGAACCCTCTTTTCTGAGAGTGATGCTACACTGAAGTCAAGGGAAGATCTGGCTCTTGATGGTGGGATAATCAGCCTCCAATCCCTCTCCTCTTTGATAGAGCCCTGCTGCCCCGGGGCCTTGATCCAGTCTGTGAGCACTCATTAAAACCCCAGCAGAGAGTCCAGACAGGCCCTGGCACATCATGTCCTTCTGAAACTCCAGCCACAGAGATGGGCCATGGTGGGAAATTAGCAGAGATTAGGACTTTTTTTTGCAGCCCGGCTTTGTGATACTGAATGACCTCAAACTACAGGATGATGATTAGATTTTGAGTGATCATTAACTATCAGCACTTCTTTAGATGTTTTAAAGGTGTGTAAAAGTGTGAGTCATCTAAATTACTCAACTAGTGCAATATTTAGTAGGATGGTCGCTTTTCAAAATTTGCATTTTGACTAACACCTAACCTGATCCTACATGATGTTGTAAAATTAACCTTGCATTCATTCACGGTGCCTCCGCTCCCCTACCTGACTGACAACACAATCTATGATATCAAATCCAAAATGCTTCCCAGCATAATTTCCCACCATAGTTTGGTGTCATGATAAACTGTTCAGTATGGCTTGTTGTTTCATCGGTCTTGCGTTTGCTAAAAGAGGACGCTGGCTTGGTTTACTGAACAGGGAAACAGGTTTTGCATTGGATAAGACTGACAATGCATTTTATACATTGTGGAAATTTACATAATCTAGTTGAGTAACAGTAGCAATAACTCAATGAAAAAAATACTCAAGACTTTTACTGAATAAAAACTCATTCAAAATTGCACTGTAGTAAAAGTACAGAAGTATTATCAGTAAAAAAAATATATAATAAGAGAAAATAAAACTCATTATTTTACTTATTTGTAATTACTCATTACAGTTACTGTTGGAGTTGCTTAAACTTGAATTTTAGCCATTTTATATTCTAGTTTAATTTATGACAATGCACCATATTTTATGTTTGTGTGATCTTAATGGCGGAGTAGAAGTTTAAAATAGCAAAGGCTGCAATGATAATAAAAGGAATATAGCAAAGTACAAATACATAAAAAATGTACTTAATTAAAGCAGTTGCATAAATGCACTTAATTCCATTCCACTACTGGTGATTTTTGAATCGCATTCAAACTATAGTATAAATTTTGACTACAAAATGAAGAACTACCATTCACTATAATACAGCAAAATCATAATAAGATCTTGTTGTTGTTTGTTACTGTATTCATGTATAAGACACTGTTCATGCCTGCAGAAAACTAATAATGAGCCACATACAGTAGAATGTGTGTCTTATCAATCTAAATGATTGTTATAGCTCAGCAGTGGATTTTCGTCAGCCCCGACCACGGAAGGCGTCTCTGTTTCCAAGCTCTCCTTCAGAGCAGCAGCTGCAGAGCTTACATCCCCCTAGAATATTATGAAACTGACCTAATTTCCCAAGCTCGCTGCAGGCAGCGATATGGCTCCTTTGTACTTTTCATTTTAGCCTAAATAATTGATTCAACCCTCCTTTGCCTGTAATCTTTCCCATAAAATAGCAGCTAGTGATAGACTCGTACCTTGCGCTGTTATAAATTAAAATGGATAAATATGTAATAGCTGTTGTGTCAATCCAATTGCAAACTCA
The DNA here is from genome assembly GCA_037975185.1 of Centropyge bicolor. NCBI lineage: Eukaryota > Metazoa > Chordata > Actinopteri > Pomacanthidae > Centropyge > Centropyge bicolor. The sequence goes on from JBBMOC010000005.1 coordinate 1,646,717, forward strand.
TGAGACATACAAAAAACATTCTTTTTTATAAGCCACTTTATGGTCATATTTAAGCAGCAGCACTCTTCCTCCTATCAAAGCACCCAGCCAAATAAGTTTCCATTTCTATTTTGAAAGATTAACAGTTTGAGAGGTGTGGGGCTCCAAATTGAAAAGGCAGCATGTTTCGTAAGGACTACTTTACCGATACATGCACCCATACCCGTGTGCACATGTACATAATGCAACTGTGCAATTGGAGGCATGCCAACCCAAAACAGGCTTCCTAGCCACCGCCGCTGCCCCTCAAATAAAGTCCCCAATACAAACATCTTCCAGTGCTGATATACACAACGCCTCGGGACTTTTCCACATTCTGTTTGACACCTCTAGTCAAGTGCTCCCCGGCAGCCCGGAGTCTGATAAAACATTCAGAGCAGGATCCTGGCGCCCGGCGCTGCTGCTGCTGCGGCTGCTCCTGTGATAAGGGCCCTCCTTCTCTAATTAAAGCCAAGTAAGCCCTGCTGGAGCTGCCTGCAGTGAGAAACCCGCAGAAACTGCTGGGGATGGCTGTTTGAGGAAGCCTCTGAAATATTAAGACGCTGCTGACAAATGGAGGCTCAGGTGAGCATTCTGCTGTCAGCCTCTCAGCTTCGCTTCCATCACGACTCATTGAGACGGCTTACCGGTGGAAAGAGGCTGGAGGGTTCTCAACTGGGTCTGACCAGTGAAGGCTTTAAAGACTCATACTGATATTTTTCAGCATGAGTAGCTCCCCAGATATCTTTAAACCTGACGAATTCCAGGCCAAAAACAGTGCAACATCTACAAGAATTAAAAGATAAGGCTGGCAATATTTTATATTTTTTAAAAGCAAAAATGAACTGTCTGTCTATCCACAGGATGATATAGCTTATTCCTTAATAGAGACTCCATTGCTTTTCACAAACATCTGTTCCAAAAGCAGATGTTGTGACAGCACATAATATTGAAATAGATGATGAAACAGAACGCTGTTTCCTGAATGCTGACTTATTCATCATTGTTAAAAATCACAAAAGGGTCTGAGTCGTAATATCAAAAGCTGTAGTAGATAGATTATAGACTGTAGTTTAACTTTTTTCCCCTGAAAGACAGATGAAAGAAAGCATTGCCTCTGAAAGATTGCACTGAGTTATAAAAGCTAGCGGAACAGAGGCTAGTGACGTCAGGACTTCACTTGTAGTATATTTCAAGTTAAATCTTTCCATAGGGCTAAATGTACAGTATATTGATCCGCAGCTAAAAATAGTCCCTGACAAATGCACCATTTAATCCTGTTTGAGACAAGGTTTGTTAATAGCTACAGTGCCCAGCTGTTTTAGTTTTTAGTGACCCCTTTTTTAAATGGATTAAATGCTTTTTTAAAGATTTACAATCCTCAGTAGGAACCAATGGTCTCAGAGCTGAGAGCCACACACAGGGTCAGGTAGGAAAGTCAAATATATTGAGAGACAGACTAACTTGTTATTGATTGATATTGATATTGATTGATGATAATATGAAAAATCCAAAACAATACTATCATTATCTACTTGAATTAACAGGTTTTTATTCTTGTGATGGGATGGCGACACCATGGAACACTTGACCTCCAGTAAAGCATTTTTATGCAAACGTGTACCTTGTAGTCAGAGAGCCATACTCAGAGCCAAAGCACAGTTTTGTACACAGCATCAAACGAGCAACCCTTCAACCAGAAGGCCTTGATTAAAAAAGCAGTGAATAAAAGTCAATATTCTGTTTCGCCCTGTGGGCAAAACACTGTGCTGAGGTGTTCAAAGTAAAACCCATCTGCGACAAAAAGGGGAGAAAAACACTTGTTAACAATGATAACTGACCTGAAAGGCCTACAAAGACAGAATAATTGGCTCTCATATTCTGTAATGAGATTCTTCATTCGATCACAGCTAGACAAATGGACTGTGGAGGTATTGACACATAATGAATAACCTTTCATTTCATGAAGGGAGGGAAAGCAATGGGAGCCATAATGCCAGGACCATTTTCCAGTTATTCTATTTTCAGAGTAATCATGCCATTAACAATTCATTACCTTCTTATGAAATCAGAACGACAGGGCTGAGAGCGGCTAATATTCCTCACAGCGCATATTTATACACAAAATGTACAACTCATTCGGGGTACGACTACAAGGCCTGATCCATGGCTCTGATGACTGAAGTCATTAACCGGGCTGCTGATGATGGTGTTAGTCATTAGTGTCAGATATAAGGTGTCATGGAGTCAACACATTAGCAGAGTGATGTAGGCGAGCGTGGACGGAGGGATGCGATCATTCAACAGACGTGATGGGCTATGAGTGGGTGTGGCAGCATGGGAGATATGAGGAGTGTGGGGGGCTGGGGTGGGGGGTTCTAATATGCGGTGACATCTGACAGTATAAAAGCAAAATCTGCAGGTCTGTGGGTGCTAATTACAAAAACAACCAACAATGTGTCATTAAGTGGAACGTGCACTTCAATCCATATCTTTTATCTTTAAGTTATTATCTCCTTAGACTTAGATGCAACTTCAGCCAATTCCAAATAGAAAATGGGGTATGGGGTATGTGTTATTTATGTATATTTTTTTAAACATATTTTCTCACTTACCTCTGCTGTTATCTAGCCATGCCTAGAGTTTTGGTTTTACATGTCGTCATTTATCTGTCTCCACCTCCGTCAAATGGAAGTGAGTGGAATTACATCTGTGGTCTTTAGAGGCAGGTAGGAATGATAATACCAACATCAATACTGGCAAAACCAACAATGGTTGACGTTCAATCATTGACTGACCTACTCTCTAGCCATTCCTTGGCCATTTGTGCCTGTCTAGAGCCTTGTTCTGTCCGAGGTTTCTGCCTGTTAAAAGGAAGCTTTTCCTCGACACTGTCGCTAATGCTTGCTCATGATGGAAACTGTTGGGTCTCTATAAATATTATAAAGAGAATGGTCTAGTGCCTTGAGATCTGTTGTGATTTGGTGCTATACAAATGAAATTGAATTGAATTGATATCCTTCAGAGTTTTGACAAACGAGCAAACGTTATTGGTTGATGAAAACCATGAGATGCTGTTAAATATCTAGAAAAGCTGGTAAGTGGAACTTGATTCACTCCTGCCTGTGTGTTTTGTTTTTTCAGTCTTTTGGTATAAAGTGGTTGTCATGTCAAGAAAGTTATGTTAAGTTAGATTTAGTTATGTCGTGTGTCAATGTTGTCTCGTGATTTCCTGTTTTATTTTGAACCTAACTTCCCCTCTCATTTTAGGTAGCTTGCCCTTCCTTTTGTGTTTCCCGCCAGTCTGATTGTCTGCCCCGCCCTGATTGTCTCCACCTGTTCCCCACTTCCTTATGTGTATATATAGTCTATCTGTCCTGTGCCAGTTTGTCTTGTCTCGTCTGAGCAGTCAATCTACGCCTTTTCATACCACATTCTCTTTTCCAGGTTTTTGATTTATTTGTTACTTTGTCTTGCCTTTGCCATTTTGATTGTTTGCCTCTTTGGAGTGATTTTCTGTTTGTCCTTTTCTAGTCATTATTGTTTTGTCAAGATACCTCGTCAGAGTGATTTTCATTTGTTACTTTTCATTAAAGACTATATTTTGAACGCCCTGCTTCGGTGTCGCGCATTTGGGTTCAGTTCATGCTCCAACCTTGTCAGTGGTGCGTGCTTGATGTGTTTTAGTTTTGTGTCTGGCCCCGCCCTCTGCCCTCTGTCTCTCCCTCTGCATACCTGGTCATCATTGGAAATTAGCACACCTGCCTGCCATCAAACGACTACCACTCCACTGCACCAACAGCCAGTCCCAACAGGAGCATTATGCCATCATGGTTTATGTGCCACACGTCCAACTTAGCAACCAGTCTAGTTCGCATGCCTGTCTTGCGTCTTGTGTCTTGTTTGCCTGCCCACCTGCCAAAATGATTGACACCTGTTCTGCCTTGCCAGTTCGTCAAGGCCACCAGCCAGCTCTCACTCCCAGGATACCCCCCACAAACTCCACCCAAATTCCAGCTGCCATCATTCCTGCTCATCTTCATAATAAAATGTATGTATGATTCTACTGCAACTAACAATGGGCCAAAATGACAACAACAAAAAAAACACCAAAAATAAATAAATAAATAAACAAACAAACACTACAACATGGTTGTGGTGTGGCACCAGAGGAGCCAGCTCTTGCCCATATGGGGCTGCCAGATTTGGGTATGTTTTGGGGGTGCTTGACTTAAGCTGAACATCAGTTCCAGCTGGGAGGACTTGGGCCCATGGGATCGGCCCGAGTACTCTGACGATTCATTCATGACCAGTCTGGCAGCCAGGCGTTCTGTATTCAGGCCCCTGTTGGCCCAATCCATTCTTACTTACCCAGATTCAAAATAAAAACAAGATAAACAGACTTTTTTCTGCAATGATCTCAAGGCTTGGAAAAAAATCAGAAAAAATGTTTTTTTTTCAAGCTGCATAAAATCTATTGTTCTGAGCCTGGTAAAAATAATCTTTGATGAAGACACACTTAACTTATCAAAACATAACAGTCACGCTGCTTCAGGGTGTTTCCTGATGTTTTCGCCTTCTGTCACTCTCATTTCAAGCAAGACATTTCTAAGATAATTCAAGTTATAGCAAGTCTAGAGTAAATATTTGCTGCTTTGTGAGACTTCTAAATCACAAACTCATAAATCCCTTTGTTTACTGTGTTGTTGTATTTTTTTTTCTTTTTTAAACCACTGTGTCCTCGATGTGTCAAGTGAGAAAATGTGCCCGGGTGAGGCTGCTCATAAACACAGCGAATACATTTCTAAGAACTCCTCAGAGGGATTGGAGTAAAGAAATCCCAGTTGTGGAACAGCAGGATATTTCTGTGAACTTCTATTTACCTCATGTTGAACTTCATCTCACTTATTTACTTTTTTTTTATTCAACATCATACATCTTAAACAAGCGCCCATTCATCTATGTGGAAGGATGGAATTACAGTTTTTCCAGTAAAGTACAGCATTCACGGTATTTCTCATTTTGGCGCGTTGATATTAATGTACCCATAAAAAGTGCAACGCTTTATCTCTGTCACACACGTACACTGCACAAACACACAATATCCTCTCGCTTTTTTCTTCACTTCCATTAATCTCTCCTCCCCTCTCTCTCTGTACAGTATATCTCTTGCTCAGTCTCTTCCTCCACTGACCTGGGTTTCACTCCTGTGGAAGAGCCGTATTAACAGTAACTGAATCTATACAGTCTTTGAAATTCTATTCACCGTGGCCAAAAAATGAGGCTATTTAAACGGCTTCTAAAAACATGCTTTAGCCTTGCTGGAATGTCGGAGATAGCTTCCATATGTGCTGAACGCGGATCAAAGTTTTCCTTTCCGGCCCAAATGAATTGAGAGACTAAAGTCGGTGTTGCCTGGGTTGCTCCCAAGCTTTGGATCAAATCGCTCCTGATGTGTGATTCAGTCCAGTTTTTGACCTCGAGAACACACTGGTCTTGTACAACAAGGGTGAGCCCAGATGCAACCACTATAACAAACACATCAACAGGTGCATCTTGATCTGTTTCTTGCTTCTTAATGTCTACTTACTTCTACATATAACCACATCTATAGATGACAAAGACAACAGGAGACCATTTTACGCGTTGAGTCAGCTTGGTGGTAACACCAACAGTAAAACAACCATGTTGCTTAGCCATTACTTTTTAATTTTATAAATTCATAATAAAATTCCACTTCCTGTTAATTTGTTACTAGTCAATGGAAAGTGTACAGGATGACGGCTCAGAGGGCAAAACAACAGAAATAAAGTGACACAGAATATTCAACAATATTTCCTGACACTAAATTTAAATATTCTCTCACTATGCTCAACAAGAAATGCAATTTAACAGTACACAGATTTACTAAATGATAAATGGCGCTTACATTAAGTATGGAATTATTCTGATTGATGCCTGTAGTAAAGTACATCTCCAGCTTAAACTATGACGACTACAGACGTGTTTCCCATTTATAAAGAATCAAGGATGCCCTCACAGCAGGGGGCAGAAAAGTCATCATGTTGTGATGATTATTATTATTATGCTTATAAATGGGCATTTCCATTATTAATGAAAACTTGCTCACTTGCTGAAATTTGGTAAAATTACTAGCATCAACTCATACCTTGCCGCCTTAAAAAGACATATGTCACGTCAAAATAACACAATGCAAATTCCAGTGAAAAAATGCACCTATTAGCAATGACAACACTGATACAGGTAGCGAGAAATTAACTGTGAATGTCTCAACCATCAATGGATACTTGTTGTAAAAATACATAAGTATATCATAAAAGTACTGTAGCATTAAATTACTGCTGTTTGACTGCTGCACAAGTTATGCACAATACATATAAACACTTGTTACAGTTACTCTATTTGTACAATACATTCAGAAAATGCTTTCCTCATAATATGCCAGCCACTGATGTGCAGAAAGTCATATGCTTCATACAAGAAAAGCTCCACTAACAGAGAACTCATGTCAGTACAGGATTTAATTAGTATTACTGATCATGAATCATTAAAAGAAAGTCTAAACACACATCAAATTGATCACCAAGGCATTGATCACAGAGAGTCCGACAAGTGTTTGCACTATTCATCAAACAGCCTTACACACAAAAAGCAGTGTGAGCAGTTGTCTTACCTTAAAACTGTTGTTTTTTCCTGCAGTTTTAGTGCAAAACTATCCACCGCCTTCATAAAGCCCAGGGCTCTGACCAGATCACTGAAGCTAATAACTATCCTACATTAACCGGGAAGTTTTCTTCTTGGGATGCTGAACATTTTCCATCTATTGCTTTTATGATTCATGCAGTTTTATGGCTCAAAAAGAACTTCATACTGATGTTCCAAAAAGCTCTCAGTCAGTCCTGTTTGTTTTCTACCTCCTGCCTGTGTGTATATCGCAGGTTATCATTCAGAATCCTGTCAAACCTCTATAAGAAATGTCTTTGTTGCTGTCAACTCAGTTCCTGGGTTGGACAGAGATGCAGCATTGCCTCCATAAGTTGCCTTTTCTCATTAGGCTACATGTCTCTTGAAAGACAAATCAACTACCTGTAATAATCAGACTCTGCTGGGGGACCAACCCATTCAAGCAAGGGTTGCTACCTTTCCACTACAATCACATGAGTAAGCTATGCTATTCTTGCTCACCATATAGACCTGCCTAAATGTCTATACTGAATCTGTCAGGGGCCCATGTAGAACCAAGCTTAACTCCATTCATTCTCTATGGTAGTTCTTATTGCTATGGATGTAATTTTTTGATGGGTTAGAGCTAAAGATTAAGATTTGTGATTATTTGATTGTTAATGTGATAATTGGCTTTTGCTTTTCTAAAGGAGGATGTGTATTAGTGGGCAGCTTCACCAGTACACCTCGCTGGAGCCCAGGCTGTATCCATCGCCTTGAACATCAATGATAATTCTGTGAAGAACCCAGCCCCTGGTGGTCTATCTTGCACCCCGCAGCTTTTTAAAGCATGCATGTAATAAATTTGTAAAATATTTCAATCCTGATGTGACAAATATTACTGTGAGCAAGGTCACTGAAAAAAGCCTGTTCATTAAAGGTTTTTAGTTTTCTTTTGATAATAGATCCAAAGCTTGATCTCTCCAGTCTAGCACTTCTAACACAGGCTGGAGGACAATGCTCACTGAGGCCAAGTGCAAAAACTCCAGAGTCCACTTGACCCCTCGATTGCACATAATCAAATCTATCACTGTTGATTTTGAAGGATTCTTCAAAGTAGGTCCGGCTGACTCATCAATCATCTTTGACAGATTGAGACTGTCAGATATCTCTATTAGACTATTTGAATCATTTGTCAACCGGCTAAATTATTAATTCTACTGGAGGCAGCTGAGGATGGTCTCTGTACACCCACCATGTTAATAGAATTATGACTGGATAAGTCAACTTTCACAGAAAGACATTGAGAAGAATGTGGTATATGACAGCATTAAAACAGCAACTGATAAATATCACTTCACATTTACAGCCACACCACCAGCTCTTTCAACTCCATCTATTCTGTACAACTTATAGATTATGTAGGGAAACTTCAGAACCATGTGTTCTCTGTTTAAGCTAGGATTCTGTCAGAACCAGGATATTGGTGTCAGTCTGTGATCCAAGAAGTTTCAAGTGAACTAATTTAAATTGATTACAGAGGCTTCTGCCATTAGTGATAAGTACAGGAATGTCAAAGACACGAGTGGAGACAGAGAGTGGAGGGCAGGGGGAGTTCTGAATGTCATACCTTTTATTGTTAAGTGAATTTGAAGCAAACTTTTGAAATGTCGCAAATTAGGTAAATCTCTATTACTGGGAGCAAATAAAGTAGGCAATGCATAGCGTGGTTTCGACAGAAGTTGGGAGGATAGGCTACGTTACTCATGGCTGAGGTTAACAGAGTAGAAGAAGTAGAAACCAGGTATTCACCAATTAACCTTAAAGAAGAAAAAGAAGCAAAGCCAGTTGCCTTGGCCGTCTACAAGAGAAAAACGGAGAGAGGTCTTCAGGAATTGCTCAACAGCGCAAACAGTTTTGTTTTATTTCTTTTTCTTCTTTTTCTCTCTAAACTCACATGACCGATCAGAAACAGCTGATCAGTCATGTGAGTTAAATGTTCGCTACGTCACAGCTTATTCAGTGGAGGTGTTTCCATCTGTAAGCACATTATCTCTTTTTCAAAAAGGGCAAAAAGCTAATTTTGCTAAACTTTTCTAATATGATGCTTCAACATCCATAGAAATATGGATATGTAAACACAGATAATAGAACTCTTCATACATCAGCCAGAGAAGTTCCAATGCAGAAGAGAAACACTGATTCGGTCAGTGACAACAATGATTTGGTTTCCTTGCTTTACTTAGTTACTTTAATCTCATTATTGTGTCTTAAAGAATAGGTGAACACCTCTGGCACACTTTTTTCATCGAGTTTTCTCAATAAGATTTAAAAATGTTAATTTCAAGGAGAGCACAAAGTTGGAACATTGTGCCATTTGATTACACCTAGATATATTTTTGGCACCATGCGTAGGCAGCACAGCTGCTGTCTCTATACTGGAGGTACTTTTTAGCAAGATGTCTGCACAATCTTCCCGGATCACTTATTAAGCTTTTTTTCCTCTCTACTTTGCTCAGGAGAGATCAGAAATAAAGTCAAGGGCTTCTGAAATTAAAATGTCAGATGTGGTTCTTTTAAGTTTTACTAAAGAATCTATTTAATTAAAAATTCAGGAGGCCTACTTTAGCAGGTTTTCCTGTTCTGTCTGCCCTCTACTGTCTGCTTTATATTGACTATAATGAAAAGCAATACATAATCATCCTACATATAACGTCCTAGAAAAGCAAACTGCACAGTAAAAGAAGACAATTTTTCTGCATAATAATGAGATGCTGTAATTTGTTTATCATTTTCATACCAAATGAAAGATTGAGCAGGATGTGAAAATAAATCTATGGCTGACATTTAGAATGAATAATAGGAAATGTATCAATTACAGAGCTATAATTGCTTGGCGAGAGCAATCCCTCCTCCAGCCTATTGATTCACTTTGACAGATTCCTTCATATTGACAAATCCAGGCAGACAGAGCAGTGTTCCAGCCACCTCCAGGGTATCATCCATCTCCTAGCCCAAGTCTCTGAGCAAACCTCACGCCTTAATGCTCATTTAAATGGGACACCAATCATCATCCGAGACAAATGGCCTATTCAGACGTAGTGTAGCATCAGCAGCACCAGGCTCTCTGCAACCAGAGCGAGAACGTCACAGAACAACTCTCAATCATGCAGCTGTGTGGAAACTGATATGCAGAGAGGCTCCGATTTGCTTGATCGAGTTACTTATCTATTTATGTAAAACTGAATCTTAGTGACTTATATTTGCACTACATACTCTGTATATACACACCTTTAAACTGATGTCATACAATATCTTACATAAACCTTTTATAAAAACTGATCATGATAGGTCTTATCTACAAACAAACCATTGGATATTACCATTGAACTACAAGTGTAGTTTATCACAAAGTAGGACGATCAATTAAACATCTTTATGTAGAGCTTGTGATTTGACAGGTGTAATTTTCTAATTGCAAGTGACATGATTTTAATTAGAACTTATACAATGAAATGTCTTAACAAGCTGTAGGAGGGGAAAAGTCATCGACTGCTGATTTCACTGGCAAACGCACTCAGCTGGAGCTTAGATCTCTGACAGGCTAGAAGGTATCAGGTATAAATAACTGACAGCTGGTGGAATATCATCATGTAAAGCTTATCACCTCATAAGCTTTCTGACCTCTGGGATTCACAGCTTTAAATCAGACAGTCCATTACCTCCTGCAGGTAAACATCATAGGGGTCGATATTATCAATGCAGAGGGTCAATTTATAATGAAAATTTGCAAGTTTTATTCTTTCATAATACATACATTTGTCACAGTTTGTCATTATTAGCGCAACTGCTCAACTGTGTAGCTCTCATCAATAAAGATAATGTAACTTTTACATGATTGTATTCAATCATTGGTTAATGATAATTATACAATTAAGCTAATTTCTTATCTAATAATATAATAATATATGTACTATGCGTAGCTCAAACATGTGAGCCAAATTGTTTCATTTTCCTATAAAAGATTACACGGAGTAGAAACTTGCAATCCTCTGACTGAAGGGTTTTTACATTTTAATATTCTCTCTGATTCTGTCCATGTAGCAAAAAGATAGCTGTTACGGTTGATTAAAACTATAGACAACAAATGCAAACTTTGCATTTAGTATATAGAACAGAACAAATGACATTTAAATTGCAATCAGAATACTGGTCATAAAAATCATTTCAGTCCTCTCAAACTAGACCAAAACAATGCTGAGACTAACTACAGCGCTTAATCACACCACAATACACAACTGAGCCGTTTTCTCAATTAACCAAGCTGTATACACAGCTACTCTAGAGGCCATAAAAGACAACTACCCCTTGTAGAGCTGTAGAATGTACTACTCCAGTCAGACAAGAGCTATCAGTTCTTCTAAACACACTTTGCTATTGCTTCATTTTGATTGCCAGTGCTATAAAAATGAATGAGTGACAGAAATAATCCATAGTTAGGTTCTAAAGCCAGCTGCAGCAGTTGTTGTAAGGGTCAATAATTCAGACTAGATAAGACTTACAATTGGTGTTAAGGCACCAAATGACATAAAAAAAAAGTCTTACCCCGAGGACACATCACCACAACCACTGCCATTGCTTTAAACAGCAAATAGAGCTCGCTACATCTGATGCAGCGTGCGCCGCATGATTTGGATATTGCATCGGTCTTTCATCAGACATTATGAAAGCATGGAGGGGTGACCGTTCCACTCACAGTTACTCACAATTTTGATGATGATGTGTGTGTGTGTGTGTGTGTGTGTGTGAGGGGGAGAGAGAGAGAGAGAGAGAGAGAGAGAGAGAGAGAGAGAGAGAGAGAAAAGTGTGTGTGTGTGTGTGTGTGTGTGTGTGTATGTGAGAGAGAGAGCGAGAGAGAGAGAGAGAGAGAGAGAAAGAGAGAGAGAGAAAGTGTGTGTGTGTGAGTGTGTGTGTGTGTGAGAGAGTGTAAGGGGGGTTGGGGTAAAGGTATGTTAGCAGATGTGGGCTCTGTCCTGAGGCGAGCCCTTGAAATCTTCAAGTGACAGGTTCATGGGCTTGACCGCCAGGTGGGACCTTGGCATCGCACGCTCCTGTCCGTTTTTCCTAGGCATGCTCTCATTGTTAAAAAAAAAGCAGCTGTGTAAACATACAGGGATGAATATTTCATTTTAAAGCCGCAGACTGCTCGCAGCAGAGGAGGAGCCTGCAGCTAAGTGCTGAGGGGAACATATAAAGAAAAGTTGGACGGTCGCAAAAGCACAAACTATTTACATGGTTTGGCATTTCAGAGTGTGGCTTTCACTTCCTGCCAGCAAAAACTGAGGAAGCAGTGAGCATGTAGTAGATCATGATATAAGACTTTCAGGGCTTTAAAGCTGTACTTCTCAATAATTTTATGTTAACAATGGGTTGAACAACTACTTGCAATGTTAAACGTGTCATTTGTTGTGACAAACCCACAGAGCATTCGAAGTTTGCTGCTCCCCTCAGGTGCTCTTGCATTTTTCAGCTCATGGTTTTAGTTTTAAATCTAAGTTAATCAAGCCCCAGACCTCACAGCTACATTTGTAAGCCGGGGTGCAGAAGGGGTGCCTCGTTTTCTGGGGTTTTCGATCATGACTTGCCTCAGGTTTAGCAGCTTGGGCCACTCATCACAGTCTCTTTTTTTGGCCCAGCTCGCTTCATTCCATCCACTTCTCTTGCAATAAAGCTCTGCAGGGAAGAACCTAATTCCATAGGATTTGGAATGGAGAGGATAATCTGTGCAATTTCTCTTCATGTGTTTGATGCAGTCTGATTTCATAACTAGTTATGCTTTTTGTTTGTAAGTATAGAGTATCTATGTACATTGGCAACTTTGAATTGATATGCTGGCATCTGAATCAGAATACACCACCCTACTGATTTCCTGGCTTTGTCAGTTCTGTCGGTCTTGACTCAGACCCAAGTCCATTTTGGATTCAGACTCCATACTTAGTTTTGGACTCAACGTAAGTGGTGCTGACTGCAGTCCAGTCTGTATGTTATGCCTCCATCTGTGTTTTTTCTATCCATTCCAGCCCCCCACCCCCACCCCCCCTCGCTCAACGCTAAGGTCCTTTTCACCGACACAACCATGTTGATGCTTATTAAATTCATCCGGTGAATGGATGCCATCTGTTGCTGGTCTCCAACATGACCTTCTTAAAAGGGTCACACACAGGTCATATCCATCAATCTCCCGTTTATTTGACAGTAGCAGTTTGATCTTTAGGAGTTAAACCTTCCCTGTTATTTTCCTCAACTTCGGTAGTAACTGAGAGGAAGGCATGACACTGTGGAATAATAGGCCCACATGAGTGTGCAGCTGGAGATGTAAAAAAGGAGGAATTACAACTTCATTCCGTGTCCTAGAAATATAATTCAGAATGCATGTATAAATTACAGTCCTGCATGATTCCACTGCCAACAATGCAGACAGTATAGTGTACAGGAAGTTAGCAAGCATTCAACTGAAAGCAGCAGTAATAGGAATAAGGATAGGATAGGAATAATAGGAATAAATACTACACTAGTAAAGACGACTGATGTTCTGAGCAAGCACATGACTAGATTTGTTTCATTTTTAAAAACCTAATAATTTGGGAACATATACTGTTCCAATATTCTATGAAGTGCCTTTAACTGAGCAAAATCAAGTAACGTAACATTTTCGAGCAGGGGCTGTGAAATACTCCAGCTTCCCTGTGTGCGGATTGATCTCTGGAAACCTGCACTAAATGTGGTGAATCAAAGTGTATAGAGCAAAGCATCCTGGGTAAAGAGCCTGGGAGCACATACCAGCTATGACAAATGCAGCTTTGGTGGATACAAATTGAATTATTCAGACTCAGAGGCATTGGGCTGGATGGGAAAAAGATCATTGGTTTGTGTTCTGGTGTCCATCCTTCATGCTGCGGGACAATGACAACAGCAAAGGCGAAACAGAGGTCACCATCTATCATCCGCTGCAACATGCAATTAATCAGCATTTTTGTTTTCCTTGCTCGTGTTTGTGTGTATGAGAAAAAGCTGTGGAGCGTCAGGGGTGGGAGAGGCAGGTTTATTTCAATCCTGACTTGATCAATGCACCACAATGAATTTGTCTGACTCTGTGTGAGTAGTGAAAATCGAAGAATCAGCAGCAAGGTCAAAAGAGCTTACTGGCCTACGGTACACACTACTGTACACACACACACACACACACACACACACAGCACTGACTATCTTGGCATGATGGATCAGGCAGACCTTGTAACACTACTGTAACTTTCATTATTCGGTCAGTCAGTTAGTTTGTCAGTCAGTTATTCAGTCAGACTCACCAGATAGTTAGTAGATGTTTTTTTTATTTTTCAGCCAATTTGCAAACATCTTGTTTTCCATCTGTTTCAGACAGATATATCCTTATTGTCACACAGGAATTGAATAAATGTGAATCCACCACTTATGTGTCTGTTTTCATCCATATCATTGTTATAGTCTTTATTACTTTGTAGCAAGAGGTTATTTTACCATTATTTTCCACACATCATTATGCTGTATTCAACATATTTTCCTTTGATTAAAATGATTATATATGTTATTCCTTTGTTTTCTTCTTATTTATCTTCTCTTGTCTCTTTAATGTATTCTATTACAGCACAATTTGCTACAACAACCTCAGTTTCTCGCAGGGATCAATAACATTTTACCTAATCATTATTCATATCTTATCCTCCCCAGGAAAGTGCTGCTGAGAGAAATAAATAGAAAGCTGGTGTCTGTTGTCAAAAGCTCGTCTCCGCAGCACACAGCAGATCATTGTGCCTTTGGTGCACATGAGTTCCACATTTCTCCAGGGCCAAATATGAAAGTAGCCATTTGTATTCTGTTGGCCGCCCAGTCAGCGGTGCTCGCAGTGTCTTTTTTTTTTTTTTCTTTGGATGCCTTGGCGGAGTCCATCTCACTAAAGAGGTGGAAATCAAACCACCATTTGAAAGGCTCCTCATATCCCGGCATCATTTGCTAGATTGGTTCGGCATTGTGAAGTCCGAAAGCTTTAGTAAGGATTTTGCCTCTGAGTAGTCGGTGCTGTCTTTGTGAGATCAAAGCAGCTGAGACCAGATGATCTGTGCAGTGTTTAAGACAGCTCTGAGGGCCTCCAGACGTGACTAGACTGCCTGGGCGAGGTCAGAGGCCTCAGAAGAAGTGATGGATTCCATCAACCCTGAGGTGAGATGGATGAAATGTGAAGAGATTGAAGCGTGTTGCTTTATCGAGTGCAAAAAGAGTTTTGAAGGTGGTTGGGATAGCAAGGTAACGTTATACTAGAGACTAATGATTACAGGTGGACCATATATGACATGATGGTTACCTTTACATGAATAAAGACTACTGTTCATAAGCAAGCTGAAATCTCCTGGGCTGAAATTTGAAGCCAACACTGAAGTACCAAAAGCTGCAGTTCCTGGAAGGGCCACTTGAGGCAGGTGTCAAAAAGTAGTCAATTTCATTTGACTCCCATGTTAAAATGTAGTAGTAATGGTAGTAGTCTCTTTAGCTGATTTTCCCCTTCTTGATAACTGTCGGGGTTGTTAAACTGTACCAAAGCTAAAAATATGCAGTACAGGCAAGGCCACTTTGATTGACAGCTGTCTGCTGGCTGTCAGCTCCAAACACTTTGGCTGTTTGTGGTGTTTTTTTATCACACTGACTGATTGTGATTAGCTGGAGGCTGAAAAGTTGACATATAACATTACGTCGGCATATTAGGAGGACACTTGTAAAGTACTGTCACCGGTGCCCTCGCTCCACCTCTTTGTCCATATTTGGATTAACTGGTGTTAGGCAACGTCACCACTGCCAAGATGGTGGCGCCCTACAATTGGCTTCAAAATTGGTCTTCGGAAATCTACGGGTGGCATCACAGAGACAAGACAAGTCCAATGGTATTGCAGATGTTTGACGTAAGATATAAATGTATAGCTTGGTTTGGATTGAGGACTTTAAGATTCTTCTTGATTGCTAACGTGGACTCAATGTAAGTTGCACTTTTTTTACGCTCTCAGAAGTACACACTGTTATTCCCCTCAGATTTCAGCTACGAGAACTATGTAGACTATTGTGTGTAGCCACAGGGTTTTTTTGTTTTTTTTTTTTTACCCTCTTGTCTACTCATTATTGCAAGGCACCACATTGATCTCAAAAACAAACAAACAAAAAATTTGCATTTATGATTATATTTGATGAAACCATGGCTTATTTCAGTAATAGGAAAGTCTTGAATATAACAATAAAATCCTAAGCATGAAAAAAGGACCATCTTGTTGTAGAAATGTAAGTACATTTACTCCAGGACCACCAACATTTCAAACAAGGCATTTATAAAAATTTGTAAATGGAAGAAAGTGCAAAATCTGAACTCAGAGAATGACTGGCTGTCTTACCATCTTCCAATGTGAAGTCCCACCTCATGCACCGCGACAAAAAGAAAAGTTTCCCCTATTTAATTTCAATTGAACATGTACGGAGCCCCTTAGGGGACATGGGGGAAATTCTTTTGAAGGGTTTAAAAAAAAGGATTTATTTTTGCGAGAATTTTTGCACAAAACTTATAGTTTATATTAAGAGCATGTTTTTCCGGGTCATCTGTGATCAGAACACAACAGACACCATTGTTGTGTGTCAGAGGTTTATTGAGTTTTATTTTGACTTGGGCCTAAAATACAAAGATATTAAAACAGTACTAGGCACAGAGGACTTTCTCGTCTGAAAGCGTATTCTTCATCCGCATAATGTCCTCTTTTGGGACTTCTCTCCAAATCGTCCTCCATGTCTCCCTTTTTGCGAACGTTGAACACAAAAAATCAACACCGGTACATACAACTCAATGAACTTCACTCTCCCACTCCATTGTTGTGTCTATTGTCATTCTCGGAAGAACATGCTCTTAATGTAAACACTTTTACGAGATCTTGCAAAAGATCTCGCAAAAGTTTGTCTTTTTTCCCCACTCCACTTTGCAAGATCTCACAAAAATTAATCTTTTTTTTTTTTTTTTTTTTTTTACCCTTCAAAAATACCCCCATGTCCCCTAAGGGGATTCAACTTAATGCACATTAGATACAAACAAAAACAATATTCTGCTTGAAACAAAGTCATATAAATTGTACACAACCATCATATTTTTAAATTTCCTCTAAGAATCCTGTAACAACTTTAATGAATGCCTTCATGACTTATATGGATTCAATCTGTTGGCCACCCAGAACTGTGATATCTAATATCTGACCATCCTGGAGCAGGCCTGAATTTCTACCACGAGTTACAACTAACATAGGTCAGTTACTATGTTTACTGGTTGAACATGTTGTCGCTGTCCCTTTTGATTTTCAGCATGAACGCATAGAAAATGAATACGCTATCATGTTTCTCTCTCTGTATGAGCTAGAAGCATGCCCGCTCTGTCAAGGATAAAGGGAATATTGCGTTAACTGGTTTATTCATGAAAACAGAGAGAGGCTCAGTCAAAGGTTCCTGTAGGCAGATTAACCTGAATAAGAACTGAACCTGAGTACAGACGACAGCTCGGTGTGTAAATGGGAATTTAATAAGACGCTGCTTGGCTAAAGCTTCAAAAAGCACTGTCAGATCATCACATGTATCAACAGCATGACCATACATAGATTAGAATGAATGCGCTTCATCCAAAAAAGTGACATCCAATTATTAAATTCACAAATGTGCTCCTCTTCACTATGATGATCACATCGCATTCAGTTCTTGCAGTGAAAATTTAAACTAAAAGAATGTTATTTATCACATAGACATCACATGTACAC
Source organism: Centropyge bicolor (assembly GCA_037975185.1). Classification (NCBI taxonomy): domain Eukaryota; kingdom Metazoa; phylum Chordata; class Actinopteri; family Pomacanthidae; genus Centropyge; species Centropyge bicolor. The sequence goes on from JBBMOC010000005.1 coordinate 1,664,281, forward strand.
CATCAACTTCTAATTCTACATGATCCAGAAAAATAACAGTGGACAGAGAGCCTGATACACCACACATGACAAACGACAGAGAGACGAGGCCTTTCCTTTTCCCGTTTACTCTAAAAATGAGCAGGAATGTCGAGTGAAATGACCGAAGCCTAATTAGCCTTCCAGTTCCCTGTTTGTGATCAGGCTTCCCCCTCGACTGAATATCTAACTAAATTTGGCAATAAAAAGGCCTAATGATGCTCATGTGGAATTGCCAGGCACTGTAATCACATTGTGCATAATTATTCAACTCAGGATCTAATATAATGAGCAGTATGTGTAAAGAGGAAGAGAATACAAACCTATAGCACATCAGCACTGAACAGTTCCTCCACCTTCCTGACTGGTACACAACCACATCATCCTGACTGTTAAAGTTAAAAGAGTAGTGGAAACATTTTGGGAAATGTGCTTGTTCACATTCATCACATTTCACCTTTTCTATCTCTGTAATTGGGGTGAGTAGCAGCATTGTGATTGGCTGATCATTAGCCAGACAGAAATGCAACCTGTGAATGGAAAAATGATGTTCCATAATCACAATCATTTTCCTGCAGAGCTCTTTCTCCTTTGTATTTAACCTAAAATAACTTCATATTTGTCTTAGTTCTATAGCCATTGTGAAGTTACAAATTTAGATACATACAGATGACATAATAATAGTAATAACAGCTGGATATTGGTCAAGCTCATTAGAGTCAGTCAGTTAAGCTTTGTTTGACTTTACTTTTACTCTTAACGTTTTCAATCTTTAAAACCTTTGTTTTATAGCTTTGCTGATATCTGCATACTGACTTCATACATATGCAAACTAACACATGACATTATAGCTATTTATAGCGATTTCAAGGAGACCTTCGCTAGCCTACTTTCCATTGGAAATAGTGGGAAACAATGACTGGAGTCAGCTCATTAGCCTAGCTTAACATAAAGACTGGAAGTAGGTGGACACAGTTAGCCTGGTTCTGTCCAAAGTTAAAAAAAAAAAAAAAAAAGCAGGGATGAGACTGCTAACAAGTAGGTGATGAACAGACTTTCAAAATCGACTCTGCAAATGTTGTATGAAGAAGGAGAGGAAAGGAAAAGTTAAAAGAAAACCATTTGGCTTAGTTATACTTCATTTTAATTGTTTACAAACTGGTGGGTAATAATATCATTTTATGCCAATTAACACATTTAGCTACTTTCAAGAAAGCTATAGCTACACTGCATTTAAAAGAGTAAAGACTGGAAGCAAGGGGAAACAGCTAGCATGACTGTGTCCACTATTAGAACAATTATTCATAAGCAGAAATATAGAAAGGACACTCTATTGTTTGATAGGCTGGTTACATGCTGGAACTATTTCTTGCCTGTACAGACACTAAAACCTGTGTCCATTGACCACATCTGGCAACTAGCACTATGACCAAAGACACTTTAACTTTAGCTTTTTTTTAACTATAGCTGTCTGATTAAAAGCAATTAAGAGTTTTCCAAAACTATTCTTTCAACTTCATATCTGGATCCATTGTGTCACGCACTGGTCATTGCTCTGTGCTTATAATGACTTTATGATATGTTACAGTGTCTTATTGCATGTCTATACAGAAAGCATTCCAGATGCTTTTCTCAATCATCCATCTCGAGCATGTCTGACGGAAATAGGTGAGTTCATTCACTCCTCGTGCAGTCAGACTGCTCTATATCAGCTGTCACAGAGGAAACTGAAGCTCCACAGACCTAACTAAGTGACAGGGCCACGGCCCGGCCTGCTGTGTCCCGACAGGAAGGTGAGCAGGAAGGAGAGACTCGAGGGGGACAGGGTGGAGTACAGAGTCATGTCCTTGCTTTGAACCAGCCTCTGTTTCTGCAAACTTCCCAAAAATAACCTCTGGATTGTTGAACGCGTAATGCAAAAAAATAACCCTGAGTGACAGTTAAATACCAGGTCAGTGCTCGGTGATACAGAGCTCCCTCCGCTCGTCTTCATTGAGGAGGATTTTCAGGAACATATTGAATGGCTCTGGCTCTGCAAGCTGAGAATCTGAAAAGGATTTTCACACCCAACCCACCCCACCCGTCCCCACTTATCATTGTCGTCTTTGAGGAACAGAGGGGGTAGGGGGGCGGCGAGGTGCCAGGGACATCCCCCTCGCCAGACACAGCGAACGGGTACAAACGCTTGGCACTGCAAGGCAACGAATTTGCCAACAGCCACTCTGGCAACCGTCGACTCTGAAGGTTCAGTGAGAGGTGAATCATCACTCACCAACAGTAAACACAGGAACACACTGCATGTTGTACAGTACACACCGCCGCAAGCTGCAACTGCAAATATCATCAACGGGAAATTACAAACCAAAATAATGTAATTTATGTTAAGTACTAGCTATTGATAATATTTGTGTGTAACTGCGAAGTAAAGCTGCTGGAACCAAGTGGTTACAAGTACGATAATGCAAGACATTTTCAAATTCTGTCATCAGTTGTTACTTACATATAGGATATGTAATTCATTTCTACTGTTTTGCTTTCAAAGAGTCATTGAAATCACTGCAGAACTTAGTGTTTTCTTAAGAGCCTCGCACCAGTAGTTTCACATGTATCCAGGTCACTACAAACGATCTGTATTTACATGACTGCTGACCTGTTATTATAATGATTTCAACACAGCCACTTCTTTCAGTTCGCTGTTAGAGGCCATGACAATCAAGGCCAATCAAATTCACGACTTTCATCCCATTGAAACACTAACCATTTGGTCCTGTGGTTTTCTCCAGTGGAAACGTATTGTTGTCTGGGACATGCAGAGTTTTAAATATGAATACAGCAGCTCAGATATACTGCCAGGAGCAGATGATGACTATTTTTTGTCCACATTCTGCTGCAGATCCGACGGTCATCCTGTTTTCCTTGTGGAATAGTACACAATTCTGTTATCACAATGATTCGTACAATAACCATCCACAGATAAATACCAACATAGTGGCAAAAATAAAATAATAAAATGAAAAAGGTGAACTAGTTTTTATCTGTGTTTTATATTCATTTCATTCATTTTTTAAATTGAGATTTGTCTGTTTAAGATGCAAAAATCATTGGGGGAACAAAGTAGTTGCCTTTATAATCTCCATATTATGACATAAAATTGATTCTGGTTATGATCCACGTATAAATTTTGATATGAGTCATGAATCATGTCAGCTTGTAGAAAAAGGTAGAGAAAAGGTGGAACAGTAATAAAAGGTTTGTGTGATTTCAGGGAGTTTTATGTGAGTGTGGCTTCACCAAATAAAGCGACCAAAATATCACCGTCGACATGCTCTGAGCAGGTAGGGAGCAGAGAGGCACAGAAAATCAACAAGATACCAAACAGGCTCAGTCGAGATAATATCTTCAGTGCAATGCTGTGTTCTATGCTCTGCACGACACCAAAATATTGTCTGAAGCTTGAAATTAATTTGTGAATGTAAACACAGTAAAGTCATTCTAAAAAACAACATTTCTTCTACCAAGTACATTCATTAAGTCACAGCAAACCACCTAGTTTCTAGTGCCACTATAGTGCTACTTCAACTGTAAACTGCTAACTGGTAAACTGACTTTTCATCTGGCACCATCAGTCAGTCAAAATTTCAATTTGTCCAATTTGTTTTACGGTAGTTTATGTTCAACCAAACTAAAGGAGATCAATGAACGACCATATTCATATAGTCTTTTCAGGGCATCTGTGTTTGTCTGTTTTCTGCCTTCTGGATTTTATTTTCTAAGAACAGAGCTTATCCAGGCTTTTCTGAAGACAACTATGTGACTGTGACAGTCATTCCAATTGTCCTTGAACACAAAACCAAGGAGAGTTTTACAAATCATCTCTGCTTGCATCCCCAGTACAGAAAACAGCAACTTTGGGGATAAAAAAAATCATACCAGCAAACTGTTCAATCATGTATTTTACACAAGTTTCAGGTCTCTGAAAGATGTTTTTAAAGCTCACTAAGACAAATTGTCCATAGTGAATATGAATATAGTTTACAATGACATGAGTAGTTATTCATGCTATAGAATTCAGAGCGTAACTTCTTCTTGGCCTGTGAGGTGTCAGAAAGCTGGAGGGGTGAAACTGCCACAGGTTGTAATTAAACATGGGATCAAACTCTGATGAACTGATTCAGAGTAACTATAATTAGTGGCTTGACTCAGCTCTGGCAGGAAGAAGAACTTGAGCGTAAGCAGCATGAGTGTGTTCATGTGTTGTTAACTGGACTCACTCAGGCGTCGTTCATTAAGGCTGCCTACTTTCTGTGTAATAAAATGCCTCACTGCTGAGTGGGGAGCGAAATTTAAACACAATTTACTACTGTGGTTAGGCTCAGAATAAAAAGAAATAAACTTAAGAAGTAAAATAAAATAAGAAAAAAAGAAATTAGAAGTGAGGGATTAGGGAAAGGACAACAGAGGAGGGAGGGAGAGGTGGCTGGAAACAGGATCCAAAGAACTGAGTGAGAAAATGAGGTTTTGTCTCTGCTCTCGTTACAGCCACCATTAGAACTCCTGCTCAACCATTATGTCAAATATAAATCCACATTTAAGAAAGTTTGACAGCAACTTTGCTGCTGTGGAAGGAGAAGCTACACCTGTACTCTCCCATGTGGAGACAGCAACAACAGCAAAACCACCTTAAAGAAATATACCAAGTTTAAAAGAGGTAACTCTGTAACTCTGCAGCACTGAACACAGCCTAATGTTCGTCCTTTAGCTTCTGTTGCTCTGGCCAAAGTGTTTATAGAGGATATTTTATTATAGTAATATAGGACAACGAAAGCATTAGTACACATCATCATAGGGACATAATGTATCTAAATTAACTTAATCACTCCTTTTTGAATCTCCTATTCAGTTGCTGGTAGAAACATTGTTGTTGGACTTGATGGGTCGATTAATTCATTAAACAGCCAACAAAAAAATCAAAATAAATCATTAATTCAATGCATCTCCATAATATCTCCTACAGTTGAGCAGCTCAATATGATGATTCAAACCTACTGGAGCACAGTGGGACTGGTCACATCATGCCTTGAGAATAAACAAGGAAAGAAGCTGGACTTTTATATGTTTGATGCTGTTATTGTTTGTGATTTTTATGCTTCTATCAGATTACATTTAACTTTTTTCGGCTGTACCATGAAAGCTAGTTGCATATTGATTAGTGCTATACCATTGAATGGAAAGTTTAGAAAGTGCCCTTCTATAGAAAATGAAATTAGTTTGGACAAAGGGCCAGAGGTTGCACTTGGAGCCAGCATGACATCGTTGTGCCAGCACATTTCTGATAACACACAAACGATGTAATATAGAATTTATTGTGATTTTAATTATTCGTTTCAGACCAACCATGTGACCTGGTCTGAATTGGGAAACCCCACTCATTCTGAGCGACGAGAATGTGTAAAACAAACACCGTGTTTGTGTAAATGCTGTTTGACCTTTAAGCTAAGACAGCACAGAGCAGGCAGGGACCCAAAAAGAGTATGAGCGGTTCACCACAGCAGCAAGCCTGCGACAGACACATTACAGCACATGAATATGCCAGAGTATTAGGTAACCAAGAGGATTATTCAGATGAGAATGAGAGTCATTTGCCTTGCAAATTAAAACAGTATTTAAAGCAGAGTAACATGCCCTTCAAATAACTTCTGCTGAAAAAAAAAATCCCAGTTCTCCTCCCTGTTAAAATAGTTATAAGGTGGGAAGTGCAGCACATGAAAGAGTCAGCGCTCCCAGACTGAAGCATCACCATCACACTGAATTATCGTCGGCTCAGCCTCCTCTCTTCCATACGGCAGACTGTGTCATAATCATTTCATGCCCAGTTTTGTAAGGGACTTCAACATGTGATTAATTCATTAAAATCACTGCGTGTTCCTCCCACAGGTAGCTTAAAGAATCAATAAGCCCTGGTGATGAACTGCATGGTGTGAGACTGTGCAGGGACGTGGCGTGGAGATGCACAGTCATGCAGTGTGCCAGGACTGTGTTTACATGTGGGTGGTTATATGCTGTTGTGGACGTCGACGGTGACGGAGAAAGAAGAATGACTCTTTGTGGAAAAGTTCCCTCTATTTGGACCAGTTGACTCAAAAAATTAAACTAAGAAATTGTAGCAACAAATATGTTTCAAAAGAAAAGCAATGCCACTTGAATTCTTTTTTATCAATAGACTAAGTGTTTTTGTTGAACGAATACCTGTCTAATATCAGCAAACATTCACTATTAATTCTTTTTTTTCCTTACAAAATCCATGCACAGCCAGTAAAACTTTTTTTTTTGCCAATTTCATGACAATGTTTAGGCACTTAAAACACTTGGTGAAGTGTTGATCTTAAAATATCAAGGTCTTGGTTAAATATTAAAAGATAGGTTTGATGTTTATTTATAAAAAAAAATAGTCTGACAAACTTTCCAACGTCCCTTCAGTCTGTGGCATGTAGCCCAAAGCTCTTAGGTTCCTACAGAAACAGTAAATCAGACACCATTAAAAGAAATTACACATATACTGTAGAGTTTCATTTACAAAAAAGGCTTAATAATGACCTAAAACAGTTGAACACTGTAGTTTAAAAAAAATACTCAGGAGGAAATGGAGCATTTGTTGTTGGGGACTATTTCCAGCAGTGGATGAATACACATTTGGTGCTTTAGTGAGTAGTCCGGGGCAGATTTGGGATTGAGTCAAAATAAACTTCAGCCTGTATGTTCATGATAATGAAGGCACATGTCACCCTGTGCAACAGTTTTTGGACAACCATGGGACTCTGTGGCACAGAGGAAGAAGATTCATCAGGCTTTGATACTCACACAATACCTGTTAGTAGGATACTTTCATAGCAAGTTTTCTATTCTTGGAATTTGCTGACAAGATGAACAATATACAATAGCGCTAGACTTTTTATCTTAACTCTTTATCGGGCAAGTGACTATTTTTGGTAATGTCCACACACTTTACATATGGCCACATGACACTGAAAATTAAAAAAAAAAAAAAAAGTTACAACAGAAAAAGTTTTGTTTTTGTTTTAAATGTTGCTGTGGGATGATTTCTTTGTTTTGTCCACTAGCTGGTTAAACCTATTTTGCATTACAATTACAGTATTAATATCTATAAATACACATCCATTATTGAAATAAAAATATTTATTACAACCTTAAAAGCACATATGTACACATACATAGACCTGGCAACCTTAACCCAAGTTTGGGAACTACTGGCTTAACCCTTTATCGGGCAAGTGACTAATTTTGGTAATTTCCGCACCATTTACAAAAGTGAAAAATTGCTGGGACGCAAGACGCGTACCTAGCAACATCACTGGTAGTGCCACAAACGACAGATCATTTCCACACCGGGTCAGCACACCACAGTGTGCGACGGGGCGCGTATCAGCAATGCTGCTGCATCCTATCTTTGTTTGATCACACCTACCACCTAGCATGCATCCCACATTCTGCACAACACACTACAGTCACTAGTCACACACAGGGACACGCACTTTAGTTTATGAATTCATTGATGGACCATGACGGCAGCATCAACAAAGAGGCTTGGTGGTCTGAAAGGACGAAATGATCTATGCACTCTTGTATGATGACGCAGGGAATCGATTCATGAAAAACATATAAGTTGAACTATAGAGATAAAAGGTGTCTGCCCAACAGCAATGAAGTACAGCACAGCAGCATTGCATCTCCATCAATGGGAAAGTCTGGTAAGGAATCTGGTTATTATGCCAAAGCGTTAAGGTTAACTGTCGTTTTATGAATTGCAACACTTGATATAACCTGTCAATATTGATTCCAATATCCAATACTTATTGACATATATTAATTTGTTAAAAGACTAAGACTTTTTCTTTCTTTTCTTTTTTTTACTAAAACTGACTTAAACTAGACTAAAAGCTTTTTGAGTTTTCGTCGACTAAAACTAAAACTATCACATATAGAAAAGACTAAGACTAAAACTAAGATGGCTGCCAAAAACAACAATGCTTCAAAATAGTGTTTTCTACATTCACTTATATACATCGTATGCCCCCTCCATGCTGCATACATGCCATGCAGGCTTCTGTTGAGGACTGAAGCCTTTGTTATTCCAGTTGAAGCACTGTATCAGACACCTACAGAAGAACCTGCGACAGAAATACACCTCAGATATTCTATGGACACTGCTGCCATGGAAAACAAATAAACCCCTCCGCAGATTCAAAACAATGGAATTTGGTAAAATACGATGCGTGTCTTCTTTTTTTGGGGCAAGGCCTTTGTTTCAACATCCCACCCATTCTCCCCCCACTGTCATCAGTGACGGCTCCTTATCTGGCTAATGAAGCACAGCAAACACGCTGATGCAATTTTTACATAAGGTTCATGGTAACAAATCAGTATGCTAGTTAAGTTCAGTCTTCCACTGAACAAGATATCTTTCATTCATTATTGATGTTGTGTGAGAGGAGCTTTCCCCTGAAGGCACACTAGGATTCCCATAGCCAGACTCGGCATCAAAGGCTTCTCTATAATCTTGTCTTCTCTTTTCCCACAACTCCACTCCCTGACTCTCCACATTACATGGTCCATCTTACTCATTTACTGCTTTCCCTCGCCATACGTGTTTAATTATGCTATCACTTGTTGTAGATAATATGATAGTAGGATGAACAGTGCAATGGCTGCTATTTGTGATACTCTTATAAAGAGCTAAATTTTCATCTGTGAGAGCATTGCTTGTACATGGATTTTAATGTGTAGCTAACATTGTTTCATCTCTGCATTACCTTACTAATGTACAATGCACATTAGTGTACTGTGTGCAAGTCAATGTATGTGCCAGGGTTAGATGTTTGACCCTATAGACATGGGCACTGGAGTGTCAGGTCTACTTCTGCATTAAGATGTTGCTGTAGGCCCAACAGAGACTCTGATTGTGCAGCAAATTATTTATAATCTCTGTTTGATTTCAGGGCATGTCTCCTTTGAATGCGGTTGAGGTTCATTAAATCAAATCCTGTAAAATCTTTTGCTTTCAATATTTTGAAGAAATTGAATTTACAAATTACTAAAACTCAAAGATTCAATTTATTATAAATCTGTAATCTGTAGATTTAAGTGTCATAATGTTCCCAACCTGTAACAACAACTTGAAATGTTAAACATGAAAATTTGTTGCTTTCAAAGAATAATTAACTTTAAATTCATTAACATTAACAGACTTGAAAACGTGTTACTTGCTAACATGAATTCATGACAGCTGATGTAATGTGCTGCTGGTGATGCTTGTCATTTCACCAGTTCATGGACAACCAGCTTCTGAAAGGTTGTTACTGTCAACTGAATGATCTGTACATTGTTCTTCACTCAAAAAAAAAAAAGATCAAGGAGAATTAAAAGGTTTCAGAAGCTCTGAATGAAAAATGGACCCAGCCATTGTCGCATGTTCTGTCTTAATGGGTCCAACATTCATCCAACATTTGTCCTACACTCTTCCCACTCTTTCGGCAGAATTTTAAAGACATACCTAAGTGTACTTTGTAGCTCTCAGTATTCAATGATTCCCAGGCATTGCTTGTTTGTTAAGTTCAGGGTTGTAACTTGAAATGATGCTTTAATAAAACATTTATTGTCCTTACCTCAAAGAGCTCCTGAAATGGGGCATAACTGTAGTTTTGGGTGGGTTGAACAAAAATTATAAGCAAATATAAAGCCATGATGTTAGAGGGAATAGTTGTGATGGGAATGTTTTTGCTAGAATAGTTAATTGGTAAATGAAGCAGAAGATGATTATTAGCCTATTCTAGTCTTCTTAGCCATGCTACCAGCACAGCTTAAGGCAGTGGTTTCCTTTTCTGCAGGGCCCCCCTTAGGACATTATTGCATTGCATTGCATCTGCATAAACATACTCTCAGACACCTTTGCTTGTAAACTCCTATACATTTTTCCAAAAAAAACATTTTCTGAAATAATTAACAGGGAACTGCAACTTTAGCTTCTGACATCTCACTGAAAGAAATAAAAATAAGGAACACATCACTTTTAAGAGTGGAAGCATTCAAAGTGACTCTGCAGCATCTTCCAATAATATATCAGTTTATAACAGTTTTCATTGCTTTCAATATATTTTCTCTAAATGTCCTCTCTCCACAGAAATGGTAAATTACCATCAGTCTGGGAATAAACAAAAACCTGCATAGTGAGAATATGTCTCGTCATATTTTCTTGTCTTTGTTTTGCCAGTTGTGAGATTTAGTTTAGATTCACTGTCTGTTTTACGGGTCGCCAGGTCTGCGTTTTTCCATGGAATTGGGCTACTTATTAAATGCTGCCGCGGGATCATTTCTTTTTTTTGTCCACTGGTTGGTTGAACCTATTCTGCATGAAAATTACAGTATTAATATCTATAAATACACATCCATAATTGAAATAAAATTATTTATTACGACCTAAATAACATGTGTACACATACACGCAGACCTGGCAACCTCCACCCCAGTTTGGGAACTACTGGCTTAACCCTTTATCGGGCAAGTGACTATTTTCGGTAATTTCCGCACAATTTATGAAAGTGAAAAATTGTGAAAAATTTTAGAACAGAAATAAAGTTTGTTGTGTCCTCCAGTAACACTCAAAGGTAGAATTTTTGAATTTCAAAGGATTTCAATGAGTGCCCAATAGAGGGTTAAGGGATGGCCATGTTGCCATGTCAGCCCACTGGTCCACCACTTTGTCCAGGCTGAAATATCTCAATTATTTCATGAATAGCAACAGGAGATTAAATGAAGCAGATCACAGACTTTGCTACAGCCACATTCAGATGCAGAAATATAAATCATACTTAATTCTTCCAGAGTTAGGAGTTCCATTACTTACAGCAAGCCACTAAGGGTCTGTGTTCACCGAAAACCTCATTATTTTCCTTCGAAAACTTCACTGTCACTGACCTCTTTATTGCATCTAGTACTGAGAAGCTTAAACTCATCTTAGATTGGAAAACTTTTCTAGCAGTGGCAGAACTAAACCAAGTTAGCCATTTAGCTTCTGTAACTTACATACTGAACAATGCTAATGCTTTGGGTTCCATTCCCCAGAGCAAGGCACAGACACATCGTCTCATCCTGGATTACAGCCTACAACATGTCTTCATCATTAGAAGCAATCGCAGTCAGTGTGGCTCTCTGACACCTCTCCTCATCCTCTTCATCTCGAGATGTGTGGCTGGAACTGTTGAGTACTGTTGAGTACCCTGTGGTATTTGTTAAGCAGTGATCGGAGGCTCCTGGGGGGGCCGGCAGGAGCTGTCACCCCCTCACAGACAGTTAGCCTCAGTGCACTCCCTTCGAGCCCCCACAGCAGCTTCAGCAAGCAGAGGGCAGGAATACACAAGTGACAGGAGAGCACAAGAAACGTGAGGGTAGGAAGGGGAATGATATGATACTGTACATGTCGAGTTTGGTTTGCTAATAGATATAAATCTGTTTAATTATTCATTTTCTGTTATTAATTCTTAATTTTTACCAACATATCTAACGTCTTTCTGTCCTTGAGCAGACATAGAAAGAGCTTCTAACCCTAAAAGAACGTCATTGGGCTGGGTTTCCGTGTCCCATTATAGTTTGTATTCAACACACTACAATATCCATCCATTCATTATCTACCGCTTACTCCTTTGCTGGAGCCTATCCCAGCCGATTTCGGGCGAAGGCAGGGGACACCCTGGACAGGTCGCCAGTCTGTCGCAGGGCACATATAGACAAACAAGCACTCACACTCACATTCACACCAATTTAGATTGGTCAATTAACCTCAGCATGTTTTTGGACTGTGGGAGGAAGCCGGAGTACCCGGTGAGAACCCACGCTGCACAGGGAGAAACTCCATAGAGAAGGATCCCTGACCGGGACGCGAACCGGCGATCTTCTTGCTGTGAGGCGACGGTGATAACCACTGAACCACCTTGCAGCCCCACAATACAATATTCAATACAAAATTCTGAGGGAAACAAGAAATTTTTTGAAAAGTTTTTCAGACTAGCGATCAAAGACGTGACAAAGTCATTCTGGAGTAAGTGAGCACAAATGCACCAAAAATCTAATGTAGTTAAACAGTTATAGTTAATGCAGTGAATTTACAGAAATAATACATGCCTTTGAAATATTTTCTATTTGCACTTAAAGATGACATGTCAAATGAAAATGATCAGGTGTGCCTTGGTGTCTAAATCTTGTGTGTCTTTATAACAAAATGTGATCACCTGTCATGTCATGTGTGTCTATTAGCTGCTCTGCACTGCCAGCCTGTCCTTCCACCCAGCCATGATTGGCTACTGGTTTATTCAAAGTCGATCAAGAAATAAAGAGTTTTTATAATGTGTTTTTTCATCATGAGGCTCGGGGAGGATACCATCATCAAGCTCCCGTGATATCATGTGCCACTGATGTGAGCCCAACTCACCAGATTCATGACTGAGTCTAAGTCATATGACCACACCTCTGCCAACTATTTTGGGTTTCACTTTTCATTGCTTCATTATTTGATTTTATTATTAGAAAAATTTATTGCCATCACCTCTCATTAATTGATAGAAACACATGTTTAAACCAATATAAGGTTCCCCTTTCTTAGTGGGTAAGTATTTGAGGTGGGAAAGAGGATTTGCTTCATTTTTATCAGTTCATTATTATGTATCAGTCCATTATGAGAATCCTTGTAAAGCACACTTGCAGAAGGTCAGAGTTTTTCTGTCTGGGCACAAACACAATGAGTTTCATTTTTCAAGTGTCCGACTGAATAACCTGGTCATGGGTCACATGTATCTTCCTCTTCGTGATCTTGGAGTTGTCATGCATTATCTCAGTGTTTTTGCCTGCGTAGCTGCTGTGGCTGCTCTGACACACAGTCTGGTGGTGTTCAGGTCTCCTGGTGTAAAATGCTCTAAAATAGTTGTCATTAATAACTATTAGATATAAATGAGTCTGGCCATTGAAGTGAATGCTAAAACCGTGAATATCGCCCAGCTTTCAGTATGGTGTCATTATACTGAGTTTCTATCATCACCCCAAACTCTGACGGACTTCCAGCTACCTTGGTTGTACTTTCAGACAAACACTTTAAACAATACCACAACACATTCAGCTGAATTGTATAGGTGGTTTCACACAACAGTACAGTATGGTATCATATTACTGCTATTCTTTTCAGTTGCTATTGTACAGTATACATTTGATAACTGTATATCACATTATTTATTGTAGAGTGTGTATATGATATGTTATTATATACACTGCACTATATACTCTCATACATGAATACCTGCTTTAAATACGTTTTACATGCTTATGTTTATATGATGTAACACATGCACCATGGTTGGCACCTTTTTTGTGAGTTTTTGTGAGGAATCTAGAAAGTCACTGGGAATTGATAAATCTTATCTACTCTCATTTTAAACACGACTCTATTACTTCAGTTAATATCGCAGTTTAATGTAGCAAATTCATAAACATATTTGTAACATAAGCTTGACAGTTTATCTTTGACCTTGGAAACAGCAGTTGATAAAACAAGGTGTCCTGAAGGTCCACCTCCTCCCTCCGACTCTGGATCTCTGGACAACGTCACACTTTCTCGTTTGCCCACTTGTCAGAGAACTGATGTTCCATTTTTCATTGGTGTTTTTAGGATTTCTCCTTGATGTAAAAGTTTAGCTCAACTTAAATCTGTAAGGGGACCTTGAGTTTCAACTTTGTAATTAATCCAATGACATACAACCAGCTGACACACCATGGCTGGAAACGCATTAGCAACAGCCTTCGAAATAGAGCATCAGTGTAACCCTAATGTGCACTCACTGGTATGTGGCACACCACACAAATTAGAATTCAACACTTATTCCTCAAACACAGTTGAGTCATTTGAAGCCTATACTGTCTGACAGCGCAGTGAAGAAAATTCAAGCACTGTAATAAGGTTGAATGTGTTTTTTTAAAGAGGCCTCAGTTTCATCCTCTGAAGACTTAAATGGGATGAGACAGAGACGCAACAGCGATGTCTTTGAAACTCGTCTCTGACTACAGTGAGCTGCCCTTCAGAATGTCACACAGCGTCCTGATAGATCTCTTCTTATCCCTGAGAGCATTTTGCCACCTACTGACTGTTAGTGGGAATCACATGACTCATGTCGTTTCACATGCACCTTCCACATACATGCGAGGGTGCAGCTGTGCGAGTTTGTGTTATCCATGATTGAAATCACGTTTGAAAAATCCAGGAACACAAATGTGAGGAAATAATTTTTTTGTTTTTAAAAAAAATGTGGATACTGAATTTTGAAAATAGAGGGAAAAAATTGGGAAAAAGAAAAACAGGCATTCACACATCTGAGTAATGTAAATCATGAGAAAATGAAAATGTATGGAATAATTAAAGCGCTTTGATTTGGGCACAAGGCTCAACATGAAAGTGCTAAAGAAACACTCGAATCGCTGATGGAATTAAGAACATTATTAATGTAGGCTTACTTCAGGCTATTGCATCTCTGAGGTTCATCCTTTGATATCTTCCAAAGTCATTAATATTGCATAGTGTAGCTGAAGTCTTAATCATCAGATCCACCAGCGTATAAAGCACTACTTTTTATCCAGAGAGAGGATTTCTCACAGAAATAAGTTGCAGACAATATCAAACCAGCAATCATTTAAGCACAAACTGCCATTGACTTTGAAATCCCCACTGACAGCATGTCATTCTGTCATGGCTTCGTTTCCCCCTGATGGCATTTCACAGAGGACAATGCTGTGGTGCGCATACAAGTGGGTTAATTAAAAGATTCATAAGTCAATCAGAGAACATTAACATACTCGAGAGTGGTTTCAATGCACAGGGTTCAGCGCGAGAAAACATCAAAGGGTTTAAACTGCAGGCATGAAAGGCATGGGAAATGAGCTTTCAAAAGGAGAGGCACTGCCAAAGCCTGCAGGAGGAGAGGAGCCTCGCGCTGACTCCCAGGTACTCTGAGCCTCACACCCCAGCGGCTGCAGGAGGAGGAGGGGAGGCAGAAGGAGAGCTCCAACAATCATGTCTTGTTTTTTTAAATCATCCCCTCTGTGTGCACATCAAGCTTCATTATTGGTCCTTTTCCCAATTCTGATGTGCATTTCTATTCGGTCAGTGTTGTGCATGAATCCAGGCATGTTCCAGCACTGTATCTGCACTGAAACCAGATTCCTTTCTCAATCACTTTTTTATTAAAGCCTGATGAACACTTGCAGAGCATCTGCTGGCAAAATGAATAAATATGCAAAGTGTGTGTTATTTTAGAATCTTCTAAGAAATGTGCATGCTGGGTGCAGTTTGAAGAAATGTCCAGAATGCATCACTGTTGCTCAGTTTCACACTGGTCAGTTGTGGGTTGCAACAGGTACAAGCACCATCACACTCACCACTCTCATCTCCCTCATCTTCATCATCATCTTCATCACCATCATCAGCCTCCGAGCTGTCTCCGCACCACATTCATCCTTGATCACCAGAATCAGCATCACCAAACAAAAACTACAAAGATAAACACGCTGAGGCTGAACTTGGCTGAATGTCTGCAGGTCCAGGCTCCAAAGCTGTGCCACAACAAAGCCGACAGGTGCCTGGATGAGAGCGGCCGCGCGCTCCACCCTGACCCACTTCAGCCAGCCAGCCTGGGCGCACGTGTGACGAGCTGCAGCATGCCTCCGTGTCACACAACTTTTCTGCTCTGCTTTCCCTTTCACATGTACATCAACAACATACAGCGGCCACATGGAGGCATCCGCCGCAGATGTGGCTCCGTCCATCCAGACACAGATGGAGAAACTCACCCGCATCCCGCCGCTGCTCCTGACATCTTCACTCCAAACTTGTATCCTCAGTTGATGAATGTGATCCGGGTGCAGCCGAGCAGAGAGGGCGGCCGCCGCTGCTTCCTCCCGAGGTGAAGTCCTTTATGGCACAGGTTACCCGACCCGCCGGCGCGCAGTCGCTGTGCGCACACGGAGCGCTCCTCTTTGCACCGCAGCAGCACACGGGGGTCTAACCCAGCGTGACGGGAGCAGCCGCTCATCTGACACCGCTCAGCGCAGGACACCGGCATGTAGGTGGCGCTCACCCGCACCGCGCGGTTCACCCCCAGCTCAGGACCTGACGGGGGAAACACGGCAAGGCAATGTAAACATGCTGTCCAGAATCATCAAGGTGTTCTGTCAACTTCGATATCCAACAAGCACATCTTCATTTCAATAAATGTCAACTTTGACAAACTCTCCCACAGTTCACTCACTCTTCTTTAGAAAATGAGCACTTGTTCAAGTTCATTCTTTTTCTCACTTAATCGAGGTGAATTTCAGATGTTTGAGTAATGCCGAAATGAAAAGTGGAAAGTGTGCGCCTTCTTAAGGCATTTTCTACTGTCTTTCTTCTGTCCGATTCTCTAATGATTGAGCAAACCATCAATTGTAATATTTTAGAATAAAGTCTCATTTCTCTTTTCCACACAACTCAGAAATATAAACATCCCAAACTACTTAACCCATTAGAACACAGACCCATTTCCATATATGCCACAGAAAGAGTGGACCACATAGAACACATTTCTTTTGTTTTTAAAAAATATATCTTTATTTATATTATAATGTATAATAATCCATATTTATATTCTATATAATATTTTATTTAAATTATATATATTGTTCTAAAATTGTCGAGGAAATAGAACAGAAAAGTTTCAGAACAGGTTCAATGTAATACAGGACACGTTATTAAAGCAATGGAAATGTTAAAAGGTTTTGAATTACCTTTAAAACATTATCTTACCACTTGACTGTCACGTGACCACCACACGAGGATGTTTGATATATGTGGCTTAAGGACATAGTGGGTTAAGTTCAAGCATGAAGCTGTGTAAGGAAGAGTCAAAATGTCTGTAAAGCTTGTGTCACCACAAGTTCAAATAGATTTTACTCTAGACCGTACAGTATATGAACAAATTAATTCAGTCATTTCAGACTCAATGTCACTCTACAATGCAGAGGAATCAGTCTGTCATTTATTTGTGTTTCCATCCCACTGAGTATCAAGAGTGTCTTTGAGCAATAAGGAACAGAGCCCCTCCAGCTCAGACGGTCAGCTGAGGCTGCATGACCTCTGACCCAAAGCCAGAAGAGATGAGAAGGGTGATTCACCTGACTTCAGTTTAGGCACCATTTCGTTTTAGCAGAAGAGCTGCTACAGGGAAATGATCACATTATTGGTGTTGAAGATGAAGCAAAGAAGAGAATTACAAGGACATGATCAAAGAACCTACAGAAGGGCTGCAGTACAACCAACCTAATGGTTTGCTTATTTAAATTAAATAAATATTCATTAATCACTATAACCACTTTAATTGCAACAGAAATTTAGTCTATGTCCTTGGCTTCTTTGTAAATGAATGAATGAATGAATGAATGAAGGTGCCCCATGTGCAACAAATCAGACACTTAAATGGTGTCATTTGCTGATTCAAGCTGTTTGTTACTGCAATCTTTACACCCAAAGGAGTTTTATTTTGGGGTGGTGCAAAATGTGATTCCATCACAAAATCAAATTAGTTACCGTTCGCCTTTTCCTTAAGTGTATTCCTACTGTGAGAGCAGTGTCACTAATTACAGTATTTTCATCAGCCTTTTAACCAGAAGGTGGAACGGTTGTTTCAGCAGTAGGCCTGAGGAGTTCTCTTAGTTCTCAGCGTCTACTGTATAGCGTACAGTAACGCAGGCACTTAACATGTATAATACATATAATACAGATTTTGCTAATAAACTTCACAGTCTGCAGGATTCAAAGTTGTAATCTTTAGGCAAATCCGTCCATATGTCTCTAGCGGATAACTTGCATGACAACTGGGGCTATATCAGCAATTTTTAATGGTTTCAACACAATTACATTACAGTAGGGTTGTGTTAAATTCCTGCCTGTGAGGTATTGTATAAAATATCATTAAAACAGGAGGAAAAGGTGCATTTGTTGAGGAATATTTTCAGCTGTTGATTAATACACATTTGGTGCTATAGTATTTGGGGCAGCAGGATGGTATATGTGAGACTGAGTCAAAATAAACTACAGTGTGTGTGTGTGTGTGTCTGTGTGTGTGTTCATGAGAATGAAGGAACGCCAAGTGCAGCAGTGTTTTAATAGTTTTGTGCTCTATGGCTCAGACATATAAGACATATCAGGCTTTGATACACAGACAGTACTTGTAAACAGGAAGCATTAATTATAGGTTTGGGTCTTTTCTTGAGATCTGTTGTCAATAAGAAAAATATAGAATATTGTCAGCCTTAGCTTTTAACAAGACAGAATGGGGGTGTGTGGTTACATCAACATCATATTTGGTATACACTGACCTAGTTACTGGGACATCACAGCGACTGCACAGAGCTTCATTTTCCCACCGACAAATGCACTTCCTCTTACTGATGCCTGAAGGAAATGTATAAAACAAGCAATACATTTTCGTATTACAACATGAAAACAGGTGCACAAAAATAGTAACTGTGCCTTCTCCTTTCTATCAAACATTAGACACCGAGACAGTAGATGACATTTTGACACGATTCAACAAGAGTGTGTAATTCTGTATGTTGCAGTATAAAAAACTTGCCATCTGTCTGTATGTTCATCAGGTTTACATGAAGACGTTGTCCTTGTTAATGACCTTGTTAATGAGAGGTGAGTTAGTCAAGTGAAGAACTCACATACTGTATCACCTATACCAGAGTTGCATTAACAATGAAGGTTATCAGTCCCATCCTCAAAGAGTGCAGTGTTGAGTGCCGCTGCTTGTCTCTTACCCGCCTGCTTCTTCCATTTGCATATATATCTGGTTTGTGACGATACTCTTTGGTTAAGTACCTTAAATTCAGCTTGCTCTGCCAGTGTCTGCTTTTAGCTCATCTTCCAATGTTGTTTCTTACATATGCAGTGTGAAAATCCTCATTTCTCCTTGACATTAATCCAGCCAATCTGGAAATGAGTACTAGTGTATTGATGAGTAGGGCCTGAGGCTTCAGA
Source organism: Centropyge bicolor (assembly GCA_037975185.1). Lineage (NCBI taxonomy): Eukaryota > Metazoa > Chordata > Actinopteri > Pomacanthidae > Centropyge > Centropyge bicolor. The sequence continues at coordinate 1,683,425 of JBBMOC010000005.1, forward strand.
GTCTCTAAGTTGAAGATTCTTCCTGAGCTCAGTTCTTGATGAAACTGTTTCTTCATACTGTTCAAAGTATCCTAATCCTAGTCTCTTGATATCCTTAATATGCCACTCTTTCCAGTCAGGACAGTCACATCTGAGTTTTATTGCAGCATTTTGTTTCTTTCAGTTTGGCAGTGTGTCTCTCTTCATGTGATACTCTGGAACAAATCTGAGCTTGACACAGTCTTCCTCCAGACACAGATTCACAACATTTGAACACACATTAAAGCACACTACAGCCTTATACAAAGGGAGGCTGTAGAGGTGGAGGGAGCTCCAATGTGGCATTGAGGATGCAGAGCTCAGTGTTGTTTGCAGACTGTGTAAGCGCCAAATGTTTCTGTGGACCACCTATTTTGAGAGACAGGTCATGGACATACATGATTGGAGGGTACATGGAACATGGAACTGTAAAATAACCCCTGTTCTTTCCCAAACTACTGCAAGGCTCTGTTACATTTTCTGCCTTGACAATTTAAACATCCAACAGACACAGGGAACATTAGCATTTTTGAGTGCTAGTCATGAACCTTTGTTCGTTGTTGTGGCAGGTAGTGTACTGTCAGGGCTGTTTTTGACGATAAAGGTAGCAGCTACTGTTGGAAACAAGGTTGATGAGAGCAGAGCTTGATCAGTGAAAAAACTAAAACCGGAGGTAACTGCTGCAGCTCAGACTCAGTGCATCACTGCAGCACAGGAAGAGGACACTGCTGTAGGTCAAGAACTGGTAACAGCTGCACATCAGCAACAGGAGTCAGCCGGGCCACTGACTGGGAACCAGAAGCAGGAGCCAGGAGCTGAAGGGCCATAGGCTGACTCGGGTACTGACATGTCAGCAGCTGACCCAGGGGTGAAAGAGACGTCAGCTGACTGAGACTCAAGTATAAGTTCAGGAACAGATGAGGCATTGTCTGACCAAGGAACCGAAGAGGTATCTACCAACCAAGCAACAGAACAGGAGAATTTTCATAGGAGACATAGGAGAGGACTTGGCCCTGGGGGACCCAAGGACCGGAGCAAGTGGAATCTTTGGACCTTGAACATGAGCAGTGGCTTGGGCTGATAGCTGGAATCCTTGGGCTGAAGTGTAGAAGCTGGAGTGACAGGCTCAGGAGGAAGAGGATGAAGAGGAGAGGATTGTGTTTAGACCAAGCTATGAATGGGGTGAGTACCAAACACCATCTCCTGGTGCTCACCTGAGTGACCAACTAAAAAAGTTACATGCACCCCTGTATATAGATATGGGGTATATATTTGTGGTCCTTGGCCTTCACTTGGCCTCATGGAGTTACTCCAGCTGTGCAAAGCACCTCAGATATTGTAGTGTTTGCCATTGAGTTCTTAATGTACTCCTTGCCCCCCACCCCCACCCAGACAGCCCATTCAGTGGCAAAAGATGATGTTGTTATCAGCACTAAGGGCTGAGTGTGCATTCCTCTTCCTGAAGATATTATCTGTGCCCTCCTCTGCAGACAGCCGGAGAAAGGAGGGAGTGATGGCAGCACAGGGGTGGGAAACTCCTCTTTTTGACACCATATCAACTCAGTGCTCCTTATCGCTCCCATTTGCTGCTGAGCCAGACGATTACCAGAGTGGCTTTATTCACACAGCCTCGACACTCAATTAGTCTCCCACACCCACTCGCTCTGTTAGCCCTCAGCGCCGGGGACCCACAGCGGCAGACGCCAGAGCCAGAAAATGCAGATGAGTTGACCCACATCAACAGATCGAAGCTGGCTGTGTTTTAAGGAAAATCCACTCTTGACCTCATGTCTTAGATAGTGATTTTTTTGTGGAGTGGGAAAGAAAATAAAAATGTGTTTCTAAGTGCTCCAGTGTTTTCTGCCTTTCTTTTATTTTAAGGGGAACTGTGTGAATGAATACAAATGCCAGTGATCCCTATGGTTAAAGACAGAAGTTAGAAGTGCTCATTTTGCACAACGCAATATAGATATAACTGTGTAAAATATACATCTATACATAGACTAACTCAACATTTGAGGAGGACCATGATGTTGAAGTGTTTCACTTGTTTCAGCTGTTTTTAGACTTTGGAATTCTTCACTCCTATATTTCAAATAGGTCTGGTGCTGTGCCCGACAACAGCAGTTTCCCTAAGTTGGAGCTTTGCAGACAGGATTAAATATGGTGACGTAATCTGCCTACATAGCTGGTAGCATAACTAGGGAAAAATCATCTCAAATGGCAACAAGCATATATGAGACTGTCATAGTTCCAATTGTTTTAGGCAAACTTACAAAAATAACAATTCAGCAGACGGAAATAATTATGGGTCTTTGATTGTCATGGACACTAAATGAAAAATTAGACATGTTGGAAAATATGTTAATGTACTTGCAGGTAGTTGGATGAGAAGATTGTTACCAGGTTGAAATTATTATGCTTATTTTAGCATAAAGACTGGAAGCAAAGGGAAACAGTTAGATTTGTCCCTGCTAACAAAATGTAATGTGTTAATGAGTGAGCCTCCTCTCGAGGTTTTGGTGTCACTTATGGTTACATATGTAGATGCTATTTATGTTGTTGGCCTCCCTGTCAATGTAAATGTTATCAACAACTTTTTAACATTTACCTGCTGCTCCTTTTTCTTTTTATCTTCTGGGTTTGAATTCTAACTGTGAATAATGTGTTGTTGCTACATCACAATGTGGAAAGACTTTCCGATATGAATGACTCAGCCCATCTCTGTGAATGAAGTACATCCTTTCATGACATCATGCGACTTTCATTGAAGCCCTTCAGCTTCAGGTGAAGAAGCACTGATTGCTGCAGTGTCCCTCATAAAATGTTTTTGAAGTGGGGTTATATGAGGTACTCAGTGTATTACCTTCAGTAGATGGCAGTCAGCATGCCCCCCGCTTTGGAGAAGCAGGCTGGAGTACTGGCACCGAGGCTAAGCTGTGTACTGCTGTGGATAGGGCGGCAGCACCATATTATGGCAGAACAGCAGTGTGGGTCAGAGTTACAGCAGCAGGAGATACAATACAATGAAATGAATGTTAATGACAGCAGTGACAAAACGCCATTCATTGTAGAGAAAAGCACCTAAGCTACTGGGTGGTGCAGAGATGTAAAGTGTAAGTTGTACACAGATTATAGAAGTACCTGGATATAGTACCTATCCATACTATTTTATATTTACCTCCACCAAGGAGGTTATGTCTTTGCTGGCGTTGGTTTGACTGTTTGTCTGTTTGTTTGTTTGTTTGTCTGTTTGTTTGTATGTTTGTTTGCAACATAACTCAAAAAGTTATGGACAAATTTTGATTAATTTTGATGAAATTTTCAGGAAATGTCCTTTCTGGGACAGGGAACAAATGATTAAATTTTGGAGGTGATCCGGAAAACCGCCATCATGGAAATGTGGATTTTTGGGTATAACTATTAAACTAAAAATGATATCAATGTGATTCCAATTGCTAAGGGTATGTTTTTATGGTCCATGAATCAATTGAAATAGATAAATCAAAGGTAGGACTAATATTTTGGGGTGTAAGTCACAATAAGCTGGGGAACTGTGCTGCTTGATGGAGGTCTGCGCTCTCCGAGTGCTTTTCTAGTTTATATCTGGTATCGAGCTGAATTTACATTTATTGTATGATGGGAAACAACACTACATCGTTGTAGAATATGCCTTTAATATTGTAGGGAATTTATAATGTTCTTCTTTAACCATTTTTATATTATATAGATATTATATTTTAGGCAGTAATAACCAAATAAAATAGTTCTCTTTCGGCAATTTGAACAGGTTGCTTAGTTAACTAGGGTGAAGTTACCCTCACTATAGCCTGTATGTTAGATGTCCATTATGGGGGTATTAGACGGTTCATGTTTAAAGGTTTGTGCTGCAATGGTACATTCCACATGAGGCAGAAAAAAATAATCATAAGCATTTCTTTCTAACTGGTTGTTTGGTAACTCATTTCATTTGTAGGTATTTAGCATTACATTACCTGATGGTTGGGGACAGCATTGCTCTTCAGCAAGTGTCTATCGGCCTTATGTAACTGTGGTTTTACATTCAGACAAACGGCCACTGCAAGAGCGGAGTTGTCTCAATGCTCACGCTGTGTAATGACAACTTTTGTTAGTGTGATGTGTTTCTCACTTGCAAAGCTTTGGCCAATGAAGTTTCATGTGTGGAATCATGTGTAATGGCACAAATATGAAGGACAAGAAGGTTTGATTTGAATTGGATAAGGCATTTTTGAATTTTAGATAAAAATATGGTTTTTGGCCTTCTCACGCTGTGGATTAAAACATGATACAGCGTGAGAAGGCCAAAAACCAATGGCATGCCATTACACATTTACATACATGAAACTTCATTGGCCAAAGCTTTGTGTAACCCAGGTTATCAAACCTTAAAATATTACAATCAAAATCCAGAATGTCAATCATAAAATAATGGCGAAATTCATATGTTCCATGTTAAATAAGTTGAAAGTTCATTAAAAAGATAAAATGGTTCATTAATACAGGTATTCACTTTTAAAAAGGGTTAAAATCCTTCATTTAAAAATGTTACATTTCATTTTATTTGGTGTGAATGTGCTTCATGCACTCAGAGACGTGTGTAAAGATCCAGGTGACATGAGGGAAGGATAGTACTCCATATTGTTCGTTCAGGTGATATGAGCGTGATAGAGGGCTGATACCCCTCAGCCAGCCAATCAGAGTCCAGCTCACTCGGCCAGCTCGCTCCGTGCTCATTTAGCTCACTAGCGGTATAAACACACAGATGCGGACAAAGACTGAAGCAGACAGACGTACTTGAGATCGCTCTGAGGACTCACGGAATGGTTTTGCTGAAGAGAAATTTATTCTTCAGTGTTTTTCTGAAGACTACAAGATTTTGAGCGGAGAACTTTCCCTTTTTTTCCCCGCCGATCTCTGAAACTGGTCCAAGTGATAGGGAAGCTAATTAGTGAAACGGTTTCTGAGCCACCCAGTGTCTACCACGTTGAGTCAGTGCTGGGATTGGTTACATTTGCAAGTGAGAAACATATCAAACTAACAAGTTGCCATTACACAGTATGAGAAGGCCAAAAAAAGCATCCACTTTTTAGAGTTAATTCTACTCAATTCAGTATCAAAATTAACAATGAAATGTGTAAAAATATTTAATACTGAGGTTCATATTCACATTGTTGAGCAAAATCATTACATTTTATAGAGCTAATTTTACTCCAAATTTAATTTTTCTTATCTTAGTCTCTGCAACAACTTGCAAAGATTTCTCACTATAGGTCAGTAGATGGCAGCCTTGTCACATAATAAACTCGGGGTTAAGTGAGCAAATGGCACTGTATGCAGACAGTGACAGTCACATGTGTTTCCACCTGCAAAGCTTTGGGGAAAGAAGTTTCTTGCTTGGAAACACGACTTATTGAATATAGGTTCAATACCACTGCTTTTTGTGAAAACATGAGGATTACTCTTCTTAGTTGTTGTGTATGTGTGTGTGTGCATGTATGTGTGTTTTGTGTTTGTCCCTCAAAAATTCCATAACTAATTGAAATCAAACCACATTGTCCTTCATATTCATGCCATTCTACATAGTTGCAAGGAAGAAACTTCTTTCCCCAAAGCATTGCAAGTGGTGAACACATTATAATGTTACTAAATATGGCTGTTTCACTCATGCATGCCCACAACCATCTTTGCCTCTCAAACTCTCAAACATGATGAGAAATTCAAATCAAACCATGTCTCCTTAATATTCAGGCCAGATTATGTGCTTCCATGGACAAACAACTTTCCCCAAAGCGTAGTAGGTATAGGACACAAAATATTGTCCCAGTGTTAGTTAACATGGTGTGTCACTCACACCAGCCCACAAATATTTTTTTTCAAATTCCTCAATCTGATAAGAAATTCATATCAAACCATGTTCTCATCCATGTAGCTCCCAGATCATGTGCTTCCTCCTCTGTAACTTTTTTCCCAAAGCTTTTGGAAGTGGGTAACAGGGAACACTGTCACAGTGTGGCACAGTGTGGCTCAGTGGTTAGCACCGTCGCCTCACGGCAAGAAGATCGCAGGTTTGCATCCCAGTCACTTCTTTTGTATGTTTTGTAAGGAGTTCTATGTTCATATCATTGTAAACTTAATATTTTATCATAATGTAATATGTATTGAATGTGCCAATTGTAGACGCAGAATAATGCGGTTCAGCATTTTGAAAGTTTCAACCCCCAGTATGCCTCTTATTAATTTCTTTTACTTTTATAACTTATTTTGATATTAATGTCAATCTATTGAAGTAGACTCAGTTAGTTTGCTGGTACAATCCTTTAGTTATTTCCCTTTCAATTGTTCCGTGTAGTTTAAAAAGTAGAAATCGGCATTTAATCTATATCATTAAATATCAGTTTCTTGCAATTTTCTAGTTAAACAGTACGTTTGATGGCAAAGTTGCTGAGAAAATTTCCTGTTGATTGTCTCAAACTGTACCAGTTCCAAATAACGGAGGTGCTGTCCCAGTTTTTCTCCCTCTCCCTGTCTGCTTCTGACCATAGACTGAAAAAACAGCTTCCGACACTCCATGCATATCTTTTCAGTCAATTTTGGCCACAGTTCTGGCCTTTCTTCACCTTATGTTTTGCTAGTTGTCTCTCTATTGATAGCACAACCATAGGGGTTATTTTTTTACAGGCCACCCCCAGATATAGTGAATATTTTTTCTGTTTTTATATGCAACAAGATATATAATGTATAAGGGCAAGTATCCAGACAACAACTGAACTTTTGAAGAAAATGAACAGCCTGATGTTTTTAGTATGTTATTATTGCTGTTATTGATTGCTGCCCAGACCTATTTGAATTACTAAAGAAGTGACATATTAGAAATAAACAGATATGATATACAGTATGAATTAACAAATTATCTGGATACATAGATTTAAACAATAACACACATGTCTTTCTTTGTTGTTACATTATAACTTTGTTTACGCATCAGAAGCTCATATATTTTCTTGTCCACAGTGAAGACAGAACCGTAAATAATGGTTATTAAGACAGACAAATTATTTTTGAAATACTAAATTAGTGATTTTAGATGGATAAATAGTTTTCAACAATCACATATAATACTTCCTCCATGTTTGAGTTCGAGCCTATTCAAAGTCATTTGCTTGCAATTGTGATGCTCATACATACCTTTTCTGTCCATGATAAGTCAATGGCAGGAGCTCATACAAGACCATGTCATCCATGGTAAACGCCACCACTAGTCTGAGTAAGAGAGAGATTTTTTTTTTTTTTTTATCAACAGTGATGAGAGACATATTGAACTTATTGTAACTACGTTGCACATTCAGATTTGAAACTTAAAACATGAACAGTTGGTGAAAATATGATGCACTGTCAATTTAAGTAGCCAACAGTGTAAGAAGTAATTTAGTAGCTTCAGTCACCAGCTACAGCATGAAGATGCTGCTAACATAGTAATGCTAAAAAGATATCAATAATAGATCTATGATAAGGCCTAATGTATCACTGGCCCAAGGTTTATAAAGGCTGTTTCTTGTCATTAAAGTAAGACCATCTCTTATTGGGGCGCTGACCACTTGGCCAAACAGTCACAGTCAAACAGTGAAAAAATATATTGCATAGAGAATGGCTTTGAGGGGAAAAATGGCTGGTAATAAGTCTAAGACTTTTTACCACTTTTGCTGACAGCCTGACACACAAAGACTTAAAGTCTTTGTGTGCCTATGATTCCGTAGTGACTTAGTGTTAAGACAAAGTGACAATACAGATTCATACTGCAATACTTGCTGTTGGAACTGTATTGTCACTTTGTCATAATACTGCTGCTGCTGTTGTAACAGTGCTGCATTATCTACCTCTCATATTGCACCACTTACATTTGCTGCTGTTTTGTAATTTTAATGTTGTCACTTTCTCTTTCACTAAGCCACTTTAGATTCCACTTGTACTTGTATTAGTTGTATATACCTTGTACATACCTTTTTTGTATAGTTTTTATACTTTAGACTTCTATCTGATTGCATGCTTGTGCTGCTGCAACACCCGAATTTCCCCTGTGGGGGATCAATAAAGAATTATTTTATCTTATCTTATGAAATATAAATCAAGAAAAAAATACAGAGCGTGACGAACAAAACAACTAAACGTGAAAGAAGCCAATCTAACCAAGTTATGTAGTCCTACAATTAAATAAGACACGAGACTGCAGGTTCAGAATATTAAAGTATTTTTGCAGTACGATGATCTGCTGCTCTTTCATTTGAAGACAGTTGTGGTTTTGATTGGTGTAGAGGAACAGTGATGCTCCGTGTTACCTGCTCTCACAGTGACATGACGTCACTGTGGGTCAGACTCATGGCTCTGTGCTCTACTGTCAGACACGTCTTACAGTAATGAGTTGCAGCAGTGTTTCTCATCTTTCCAAAAAATCTTCAAACTTATTCTACACTTGGTAAGGTAACAGGCCTTTACTTGCTAGCTTCTCCAGTTCATCTATATTATTGCTATTCAACATTGTTTTGTCTGGCAGTAGCGATCGTTAGTCCAAATTAAGCATAATGTGGCCGGTAAAAGCCACGGTCATTGTATGTGTATGGGATTACTATGTAATTACTGTGCGAACAAATTTGAATTAAACCTCACTTCATATACTGTTCATAGATTGATTTGGGACCTACCTGACTCTTGACCGAAGCCTCAAATGGCGAACAGTCTTGGATTTGCTTTCTTCTCTCTGAAGCACATGTTGAATGTCCTGGAAATGCCATTGGCTGCCTTTTGAACTGTTGACACATAATGGCCATATTATGACGGAGTATTAGACGTGTTTTTTTGGGGGGGTTTTTTAAGGCTAAGGAAAGCAGTTACTAGGGAAAAGTGATTCTTCACTGTAACTTTGCACTGGCTAAGATTCTCTTCTCTTCAGCAGCTGGTGGCAATAAAGCAGAACTTGTCATCACGTTTTTGGAATCTGGATTCCTGCTGGTATTGCAAGGACAGGAAAGCTTGGTAAGAAGACTTATTGGCCATTTTTGTTTTCTGTTGTTTTGCTTTCCATGCATTGTCCCTCATGATATACACACAACAGCTGCCTTATTTTTCAGATCTTTGTACACTGCATGTCCAGCCTTATTGGTGTGCTTGTTGGTGATGAGAAGGCCGATTCTCACCTCATTGCCGATTCCAATTCCTTGAATTCACTGTATTTCAAATGAGGAGACATAAAGTTTTGCACTTGCAAAGCTTTGGCCAATGAAGTTTCTTATTTGGAAATGTGTGGAATGGCATGAATATGAAGGACAAGAAGGTTTGATTTGAATTTCATAAGGCATTTTTGAGTTTTACAGGAAAACATGTTTCCGGATGCTTTTCAGCCCTCTAACGCTCTGTAATGACATTATCATATTTTGATGTGTTTTGCAGGCCCTGTGATATACTGGCGCCCAGACCATGGTGTCCTGTGCTGTCGGCCAAGTCACCTGTTATAGGATTCTGTCCACCCCCACTCCCGAGGCTGTGCACAGGATTCCACGGGAAGATAATGAACAGATTGGTAGATGTGTTTTGCCCTTGCAAAGCTTTTGCCAATGAAGTTTCTTTTTTGGAAACATATGTAATGGCACAAATATGAAGGACAAGAAGGTTTGATTTGAGTATGATAAGGCATTTTTGAGTTTTAGATGAAAACATGGTTTTTGGCCCTCTCACGCTGTGTAATGGCAACTTGTTAGTTTGATGTGTTTCTCACTTGCAAAGCTTTGGCCAGTGACGTTTCATCTTTGGAAACATGTGGAATGGCACAAATATGAAGGACAAGAAGGTTTGATTTGAATTGGATAAGGCATTTTTGAGTTTTAGATGAAAACATGTTTTTTAGCCTTCTCACACTGTGTACTATCCAGACAACAGGGATTGATATTGTGGATTAGAAAGTGCTGTAATCCGTGACCCAGTTAGTAGCAAGGCACCCTGTCTGTCAGAGCACAGTGGATACACAGTGGGCAAGTCCTGCTGCAGACATGGGTGTACCATGTGTGAATATGCATGCATGAATGAGAGAGAGAGAGAGAGAGAGAATTAGCTAGACACACTCTGAGTAATATGACACGTGCCCCTGGCCTAAGAGTAAGAGGCAGGTTTACACTGCAGGGATGAGCACACTATATATAGATCAGAGCACAAGGTTAACAGGAAGAAGGACAATCCGACAGTCAACACAGTCCAACTCACTTACAGGCAGCACAAGGAACTCAAGGAACTGGTGAGAATGTGGTTTTCTACTTGTCAGTTATTTTTTAAAGTAATTCTCAGACAAAGAGCTGCTCATGAGGCAGGAAGAGATTTTTTTATGCCAGTTGGATTTTGGTTGGAATTAAGAGCACTTATAGCTAAATAATTAGAAGCTAAGTGAAAAAGCAATTAGATATAACCTACTATTTCTTGTGCTCTTGCTACTTCTGTTGTTCCACCATTCCCCTTGGTTAGGATTGGGGTAAACAATTAGCTGCAACTACTAAACTCTAAAATTTTAATAATATTTTTCTAGCTGCAGGAGGTGAGTCTGAAGGCTGGAACATTGATGAAAACTTTCTTTTATACTTGTGTAGTTACATTTATGTGTTTGTAATTTTCTATGTTGAATCCTGACAGAATTTGGGTCAGTGTGGAATTTGGGGAAGTGTGTGTGTCGACTCCTGTTGAATTCACTAGTTATATTATATTTTTTATATATACATATAGGCAAGTTTCCTTAGGGTTAATTAATATAAAATTAGTAACTGCATGGCCTTTCACCTGAAATTTTTTTTTTGGCTTTTTTTTTTTTTTTTGGCAGCAAAGCAAGGGTAAACCCTATAAATGAGAAAGTCTGAACTTACACCACTGCTCAGTGTTGTGTCTCTTTGGCTGTTCCTCCTTCATAATGAGTAGGCACAAATGTAAGTTATGTACCTGAACTCCAGATTCTGTGTCTATAGGCTCAGCCCTCTAAGTCGGTCAGTAGTGGCTTCATACCATACTTGCATTCACACAGGATGAGGCTTTTATTCTATGGTCACCTACTACTTTGGGCCCACATGAATCTCAATTTGTCTGTAAATTGAAACCTCACGTGGACAGAAACAGCCTTTTCTTGACCTAGTTAAAGGACCAAGTAAGGCCCACAGCTTGGAGGGCTGCACCCATATTCATAGAATCTGGAGTTACAGTTAGATTGTGTCAATAATTACTACTTTGGAATATGTCTTAACTATGCCTCCATGGTATAAATCTCAGCACCTAGAAGTGGATGCTGTGTTGGAGGTGGGGCTTGTGAAAGGTTAGAAAGGCAAGAGAATGAGCAGACAATTAATGGTTTTGACATACTGCCTCTTACAATGGGTGTGCTGTACGTATGTAGTGTATGTCATGTCACATTAGAGTACAAATGAACTGGAGCTGTCAGTCTGAACCAGGTCGAAGGCCTTGAGCCCTGGATCACTGACTGTGTTGTTTGCTTGAGTTTTGTTCTGTCATGGTGAATAACAGGTATTGTACTGTCTATGATCAAGCTGTGCCACTAGTAATAGCCTCATAGAGCAAGCTTTTTTGAAACCGACCCTTACTGTAACTGTAACTCAATTGGCTGATGTACACTGTTTCAGTGAACCTAGATTGATTGTTTGTGCTGCTGCTTTCAGGATTTGTATGAATACCAATAAGCAGCAAAAGCCAGTGCTTACAGGCCAGAGGTTTAAGACCAGAAAAAGGGGTGAGTACCAAATAGAGCCTTTGGGCATTTGTATGTTTGTTTCATATAAACTTGTATCAGCTGTAAGGCAGTGGTAATGTCCTCCTTTACGAAAACTACAAAAATTAGTCTGCAAAACCAACTAACATATGTGTTTCCTTTGCATTTCAAACATTTGCAAATATTACAATGATTCAGAGACGAAAAACTAAGTTTTCATGGTAAGTCTGTTCTTAACGAACAGTGAACACACTCATATCCACCAATGCACATACATACCATGTTCCAAGTAAAGCCATTAACAGTCCCTTGGATTGGCCCAGCTGGCGTGCCGTTCTCTACAGCATCAACAGGTTGTGTTTTACTGACTAGTTACTCATAAAATGTAACAGTCACATTAGCAGCAAGCTGGTAGACATGAGTTCCATTGAGTCAGTGTGATTTGGCATTTTGATCTGGCATCAGTTGGCTATCAGACTGAAATATGTCATGCCTCAGAAAACATAGTGGGCTGTGTTGGTAGAAGACACATTGAAACATGATTCAGGGTGAACAGTGAACAACAATGTATGATGACACAGAATTTTACAACTCTAAAAAGTTACCACAATAATTTTATCTTTTGATGATTGGCATGTTAACAGTAGAAACACAACTTTCATGTTACAATATAATCTAGCAGTAATTTGCACTTTCCTGTGTTTGATAGGCCAACAGTTAACAGTTGAGCCAGTTTTGAGTTTGCTGAAGTTTTTGTTGAAGCCCTTGGCATTGAGTTCTCCACTGCGGGGATTCCAATCAATTAGGTGGCTGTTTTTTTCACACAGGAGTAATGTTAGTCTGATCACATTCCGAACACACTAGCCAGCTGGTAATTTGCCAGTGCTAATTTGAATGTCACCAAGTTCATCATAAGTTGAACATGATGTGAAGGAATTTATTTTAGAAAATTATGATCAAATTTGTAAATATCTGATTGAATTGGCATTTCACACGTCAGCTTTTCCACTCTGTACACCACCACAATGGATTTGAAATGAAACAGTCAATAAGTGCTTTCAGTACAGACTTTCAGCATTAATCTGAAGGTATTTACATCCAAATCAGGTCAATGGTGTAAGAAATACAACACATTTTATATGTGCCCTCCACCGTTTTAAGGGACCAATAGTAATTGGACAAACTATCATAAATCAAATTGTCACTTCTAATATTTGGTTGCAAATCCTTTGCAGTCAGTGACAGCCTGAAGTCTGGAACCCACAGACATCAGTAGACGCTGGGTTTGGTCTCTGATGATGCTCTGCCAGGCCTCTGCTGCAGCTGTCTTCAGTTCCTGCTTGTTCTTGGGGCGTTTTCCCCTCAGTTTTGTCTTCATCCAGTGAAATGCCTGCTCAATTGGATTCAGGTCAGGTGACTGTCTTGGCCATTGCAAAACATTCCACTTCTTTACTTTAAAAAACTCTTTGGTTGCTTCGGGTCGTTGTCCATCTGCACCATGAAGCACTGTCCAATGAGTTCTGAAGCATTTGCCTGAATATGAGCAGATAATATTGCCCGAAACACACACAGAATTCATCCTGCTGCTTTTGTCAGCAGCCACATCATCAATAAATATAAGAGAACCAGTTCCATTGGCAGCCGTACATGTCCACACTATTACACTACCACAGCATGCTTCACTGATGAGGTGGTATGCTTTGGATCCTGAGCAGTTCCTTCCCTTCTCTACACTCTTCTCTTCCCATCATTCTGGTAAAAGGTGATCTTTGTCTCATCTGTTTATAGGATGTTGTTCACACCATGTGGTGAACCTCTGTATTCACTCTGGTGAAATCTTCTCTTAGTTGTTGTCTTTGACACAGATATGTCTTCCTCCTGGAGAGTGTTCTTGATCAGGCCAACTGTTGTGAAGGAGTTTTCTTGACCAGGGAAAGGATTCTTCTCTCATCCACTACACTTGTTGTCTGTGGTCTTCCAGGTCTTTTGGCGTTGCTGAGTTCACCAGGGCATTCTTTCTTTTTAAGAATGTACCAGACAGTTCATGTGGCCACACCTAATGTTTTTGCTCTCTCTGATGGGTTTGATTTGATTTTTGCCTAATGGTGGCTTGCTTCACTGATAGTGACAGCTCTTTGGACTTCATACTGAGAGTTGATCTCACCAGATTCCAAATGCAAATACCTCACTTGAAATGGACTCAAGAACTGAAAAAGGTGGAGACATATAGAATAAGTTGTCATTCCTACACCGTTCACCTTATTTGGATGTAGATACCCTCAATTAAAGCTGAAGGTCTGCACTTAAAGCACATATTGATTGTTTCACTTCAAATCCATTGTGGTGGTGTACAGAGCTGAAATACTGAAAATTGTGTCAATGTCCAAATATTTATGGGCCTGACTGTGAGTTATGCCTTCCACATTGTAGACCACAGCTCATCATGGCAAGATGCTTCAGGTGAATAGTGTAAAAGAATTTAACTAGATATCACCATTGAACTTCCCCAAATAACTACTTACATTAAAACAAGTATTTTTTTAATTACAAATTTCATGTTTGAAAATGCAAATGATGTCTCTGCTGAATAAATATGCACTAATGTGCATAGATTTCAGAGAGAGACAGTTATTATTTCGTTTTGAGATATTAGTGTCAAAAGATTTGTAAAACCTTCAGAATATAGATAGGAATGAAAGTGGAGCGTTTTGTTAATGCAAGAGATACTGAAGTGGAGATTTCTGGCCCAGAATATGAGGAAAAACAAATTTTTATAAAGCGACCTTTAAAGACGTATTATAAAATTCCATACATTTTAGACCAAAAAAAAGACACTACAGGTGAATACAGTGAGATAATGTGTTTTGGATGATATTTTTGATTCCTCCACTAGTCTGAAAGAAGACACCTTATGAAAGTAGGTCAAGGTGAAGGTTTCACCTGTAGTGTCTCCCCTAAATCAATACAGGCTGTTTGTCTCAGACCTCTCCAACTGAAAGTGTTTGGTCATGATTGGCAATCATATCTCTTCTGCCCAGGCAGTGTCTTGTGGAACGTCACAATATCTCCCACCATTTGTAGACAGATAATCTGCAGGTGCATATTTCTTTTAATCAAATGAAAAAAAAAACTATTGAAGTATGGTTAACAAGGATCACAAATGAAAATGTGAACGGCAAGGTGCAAATCCAAAATATACACAATGTCAAAATATAAATGGATATCAATACCATAATTATCAAGTTGTGAATGGTAAACACTTTTAATTTCTTATGTAGTCAGGCATTACATCTTATAAACTAGTCTTGTTTGAGCAAAACCTGCCCTTTACACTGTCAATAATGTTGTCTGAAAGTCTGAAATGAATGCAAAACAATGGCTGCCTTGAAGATGGGGAAACACACTGAATCTTAAACACTATGGTTTATGGAAAATATGAACAGTTGTGTAAAGTTTATGTAGTAAATAAGAGAAAATGTTGAATGAAGCACAATCTTTCTGACACTGATCATATGATCCTCTGTATTAGATGAAAAGGAGAAGTTTGAGCCAACAGTTTTTCGAGACACAATTGTTTCGGGCCTCAATGAAGCTGGCGGTGACCTGGATGCTGTAGCCAAGTTTCTCGATGTCACAGGGTCACGACTGGACTACAGACGCTATGCTGACACTCTGTTTGACATCCTCATCGCAGGAAGCATGCTTGGTGAGTGTCACTGTGACTGGCGAAGGAGATTATTAGTGGCCTTTCTTGTATGTAATTGGGTAGTAATGCATGTTGACAATATTTTCCTTTTTTTTATTTGAATATTTTTTGGGCTTTTGCCTTTGTTGAACAGAGACAGGTGGAAACCAGTGTTAGTATAAAACTCTGCTGTTCCTATTTAAACCTTTATTATCTATTATTAACTTACTTCATTATGTTTCAATTATTTTTCAGTTCAGTCCAGGGCTGTGTTTTTCACACAGGCAAGGACAAAGAAATCACAGCAGGCTTTGTCTATTTAAAACAGTAATTCCCTCTACACAAAGCGATCTTCTCACTCAGCACCATGTTGTGGGTTTTTTGTGTATAGGACCAAGCAGAGACAGGCACAACTGTGAAGGTTTAAATAGTCTTTAATGAGAACTAAAAGCCAGGGTAATCCAGGTGGTGGTGGCTGGAGACAGGCTGGCTTGAGGCTGTAGATAGCTTGTACTGGTGATGGTGGTGGCTGAGCATGGGGAGCAACACAGAAGACACGTAGGGATTGTAGATCATATGTAGTTGACAAGGCAGACACTGGGGACCTACTGACTACCGATTAGATGGAATAATCTTGCACAGGAGTGGAGTCAGAGCCAGGCTTATGTCAGAAGTGGGTAGATGACAGTTGAAACCAGGTGTGCCTCATCAGCCTGATCCCACTGGATGGCGAAAAGCAACACACTGGAGGGACGCCTCCAGGTCCTGGTTGCCCATCTGGCCATTGGTCTGGGGATGATAACCAGACTGACTGAGGCCCACAGAGCCTGACAAGATACCTTCCACACCTGATTTTAGGAGAATTTCAGCAGGTTGTCAAAGATGGTGCCCAGATTTTTGTACTCCTCAACAAGCTCAACTTGATTCCCGTGGATCATGGTGTTGACCAGAGCAGCCAGTTCCCTTTGTTTGTTGGAAAAATGGGCCGAACAGCAGTGACAGGAGAACTGTGCCGTCAGCATATTTCACCAGGTGACAGTTGGGCTGTGTGGATCTGCAGTCATCGGTGTACAGGATAAAGAACAGAGGTGAGAGGACACACCCCTGTGGGGAGCCAGTTGAGGTGTATTGAAGGTCCAGTATCCACAGAATCAACTGGTCGCCCAGGTGGAAGCGGGAGGAGAGCTTGTTGGCCAGGATGTGAGGTTGCAGGGTGTTGAATGGAGAGAAGTCTACAAACAGATGTCTGGCTGAGGTGTTGGGTGCTCCAGGTGATTTTGAAGATGTTTATGAACAGTGTCTCTGATGAATGTTTTTGCATCATTGATGCCTCTGCCTGTGCAATGAGCAAAATGGAGTGAGTCAGCAGAGCTAAGAGGGGGGAAATCACCCAGGAGCGCATGTTAGCCAGGACGACGGAGGGGATCGCTCGTTGTTTACATGTCTCCCATTTGAGTCTAGCTCTGTTTCCACACTTCTTCTCCTGTCTGGTTACCTTGTGTTTGTTGTCAGTAGAGTTGTCTTGGTTGAGTGAATCCTTTCAGAGTATTTCCTCAGGAAACGTGTCCATGGTGACGACCTGGTGTGGGTCTCTCAAGTCTCCAGGCAGACTGTTTCTGTTAACGGAGGCAAACTCCCACAGAAGCCAAAACTGCAGAGATGTTAAAATCCACGAGTCCTCCAATATTCATGTTGATGGTGATAATCCAGGTAGAAGGGAAAAAGCAGAAAAAAACAGACTGTAGTATGTTGTGGTCTGGGTGTAAACAGAAAGTAAACAAAGTCAGCGTTGTGTCCCTCAAAAAAACACACGTAACATACATCCTATGAGCAGGATAAATAATGAATTTACAATTGTAGAGACAGTATAAATAAATAAAAAAAACATTTTCAAAGCCAAAAACTGCTCTAGGAGCCAGCCAGTGACCCAAAACCAGAATAAGCTACACGTATTGTGTTCATTACAGAGTAGGATTTGGAAGAAGACCCACATGATGCTAGATGTCCATGTTAACCAAGCTTTGCTACAGGCTTTAATAATTATATTTGATGAGCCCAAATTACTTTTAGCAGTTTTGTTTAATTTAGGAACACTACAGGGATAGGTTGATATTAGATCATGAGCCAACACATTTTATCAGACACTATTTGGGGAGTGTTTCCAACTACCAGCAGAATTCTGAATTAACTCTGTCCTCTGCACCCCAAAATAATTTGCGATGGCTACTATATCTTGTACTTCTTGCGGAAAGGACAAGGCAAGATTTTTATAGTTCTGTAGTTCTAGTTGTTTTCCATATTTCCTGAGGGTCAGAGATCATGGGTATCCTAGTATGACATAGCATCTCTGGAGATCGTCTAGAGTTCTCAGTACCATAGTTACCTAAGTAGCTTTTGTTTTGAGTGGTCTCTTCCATAGCAAATCCTAAGTGTATATGTTCTATCAGATCCACGAGATGAGTGAAAAACATGCCTTAAAGGTGTAGTGAGGGGGAGCTAGAGGGACACTGGATCAGCAGTCCATCAGAGCTCTGTCATTACATATTTTAACTTTTGTAACCTTATGACCTTAACTGATCTTAATCTGTCTGTAGCATGGCTTTTTCCTGTTTACATGTCTCTCCTTCCATGCACTCTCTCTCTCTCTCTCGCTCTCTCTCATCCTGTCCCTTAATCTGTACTAGTTCACATTCTATGTGACTGCCAGGCAGTATTCAGGGTGGCTCACTATTCATTAAACTAATCACAGTTAAATGTATATGCTCAGCCGTCAGTAATGGTTCACAGAGTTAATAATACACACCAGTATAGTTGGTTATCCGGCCATTTTGCCTCGTGTGTAATATTAAGGGTACATGACAGCTTATCACTTTTCTTAATATAATGGATATGGCCTTTACTGTCACAACAAGGAGTTAGATGAGCCAGAGTGCAAAGCTTTTGATTTGCCAGTCAATTAAGGCTACAACCCTCACCTATGAGCATGACTTTTGGTATGACAAACAGAATGACATCATGGATACAAGTAGCTGAAATGAGTTTCTTTCACATGGTGGTTAAACTCAGCCTGAGAAACAGTGTGCGGAGCTCAGACATGCACAGAGTTGAACTGCTGCTCCTGGCCTCTAGCTTTAAACCTTGTGGTTGTTTCTTCAGCTCCTGGAGGAACTCGTATTGATGAGGGCGACAAGACCAAAGTGACAGCATATTGCGTGTTCACCACTGAGGAAAGCCATGCCTCTCTACGTCTGTATGCTCAGGTACACCCAGATTCCCCTTTGTAATGACTGTGTCAAACTACAAGATACAGGATGGGGCACTGTTAACATCAGATAAACATACTCATTGTTATTTGGCTGATGTCACTATCTACTTTGATTGCAGGTTTTCAATAAGCTCATCAGGAGATATAAATATCTTGAGAAGGCCTTTGAGGAGGAAATTAAAAAGGTGAAGCCTTCATAACATGCAGTAGTAGTGCACCATGTCATGTCTCTGACTGTTATTGTACCCTGTAAGGCAGAATATATATACAATGCAATGTAAAAAGCCCAAACAAAAAGTGTCATTACTGATATATATATAAATACATCAGCAGAATGACACTTAAGAAGAAGTAATTCTAGAGTCATCTAGCCCCTGATAGACATACAGAAAGTTAATTGCTGACGAGGAGAAGTGAAGTCCATACTTATTTAATGCAATGCACTCATTCATTCATTCATTCATTTAATAAATACAAGCTCTAACATTAACAGTTAAATCATTATTTTCTCATTCAGATGATTTGTATAAAAATGGGGTCTTGGAAAGGAGATAAAGCATAAGCCTGTTCAGTTGCAGCTGGTTTTCATGTTTACAGTATTGGTGTTGTTTCGCTCCAGACTGTGACCGTCCTCACAGTTTGCTCTCTGTTGTTCCATAGTTGCTACTCTTCCTGAAGGCCTTCAGTGAGTCAGAGCAGACCAAGCTGGCCATGCTGACCGGCATCCTGCTGGCCAACGGTGCACTTCCACCTCCCATCATCACCAGCCTCTTCACTGAGAGTGTGGTCAAAGAAGGTGAGAGGATGTGGCTCTGCTGTAATCTGAAGGCAAAGTTACTTCTAGAACAGATAAATATCTAACAGCGGGCCAACTGGGAGCAGTGGAGGTGAAAAGAGGTTTAAAGTTAAATTTGTAAATAAAAAAAATATCGTTGTATGAAAAATAAATGCTCAATTTAAATTTGATGCCAGCAACACGTTTCCAAAAAGTTGGGACTGGGGCACCATTGTGTTGCATCACCTCTTCTTTTAACAATTTTCATTAAAGCTTCGGGAACTGAGGAGACCAGTTTCTGGAGAATTTCAAAATGAAACATTGTCCCAATCCTGGCTGATACAGGATTTCAGCTGCTCAACAGTTCAGGGTCTCTTTTGTCCTATTTTTCATTTCTTGATGTGCCAAATGTTTTTAAAGGGTGACAAGTTGGACTGCAGGTGGGCCAGGTTAGCAGAAATATGCAAAAGACAAAGACAATGTTTACTTGCCAGCATATGATGCTTCCAAACCTGTACATATTGTTCAGAATTAACTGACGAATCCCAGCTGCATAATCTATCCATGCCATGGGCACTTATGCCTCCCCAGTACCATCACAAATGCTGGCTTTGAACTGTGCACTGATAACAAGTTGTGTGGTCCCCTGTCCTCTCAAGAGCGAAGGACACAGCGTCCATAATAGGGATGAGCCGTTAAAGCATTTTTGACAAATATGATTATGATACGAGTAAAATCCAGTCAATATCCGTGCTCGTGCTGAAACTGACTGTCTTCACGCTCTGTGATTGGCCAGTCACACACAGCACCCGCCCCTCCCTACACAGACACGTCTCTGCACATCTCTCTTAACGTACTCGGTCCATGTAATAAGACGTTGCGTCGCGTCGGTCAGTGCCTCCGCTCCGGTCAGATTTTTTTTTTACCGTCTGCTTACTCTTAGTTTGGCTGGTGATATGAAGTCAGTTGAAAAACTTTGTTCATACTTCACGCGGTGTCTGAACGCTTAACTTAACGCTTTTGAGAAGAATACAGTGAACAATATTTCCCTGTTTGCCATCACTGGATGTTTGCATGAATCATGAAGTTCACTTAGATCATTAAAAAATAAACAGTCTTACAGACCACTTACACACATAAAGCTGAACACACAAAGTAGCCTATATTAATATTTTTATTGTATGTGGCTGCATGCAGTATCTGACACTTTCTCTCTGCAGTTCATGAAAATAATATTATAAATATTATGGAGATATACTGTATATAGGCTTTGAATACAGTAGATTAGCAACTTCTCATCAATCCATATCAATTTCAGACTTAAAATAATGTACAGTTTTAAGCCCCACCCATTTTCCCACCCACTTCCGGTTTAGGCACCACCCACTCTGAATACGGATACAGATAATGTAAATGGTTAAACAGATACAGATAGCGGTGTACTCGCTCATCCCTAGTCCATGATTTCCAAAAAGAATGTCAAATTTTGATTCGGCAGACCACAGGACAGTTTTCGACTTCACCTCAGTCCATCTTACATGGGCTCCAGCCCAGAGAAGTCGCCAGTGTTTCTGCATCATGTTAACCTGCATTTGTGGAAGCAGTGACGAATTGTGTTCAAAGAAAATTGTTGGAATTGATTTTAAACTCAAGCAGTGATTTCCACTAGAGTCATGTTTGTTTTTAATGCAGTGCCACCTGAGGGCCCAAAGATCACGGCTATCCAATATTGGTTTCTCCCGATTCTCTGAATCATTTCAGGATACATGTTGGTATCAAATATAAAATGAGTGTATAATTTTCATAAAACAAAACATTTTTTTAGTTTCAACATATGATTTGTCGTTCTTGTACTATTTTCAATTGAATATCAGATTTAAATGATTGGAAAACCATCAAATTCTGTCTTTATCAAAGTTCTTTGGAATTGAGGTTGTATATTTGTCGCATGACAAAAAAGCTTGCTTGTCCACATTGACATCTTTGTTTTGGACCATTTTTCAGGGATCTCTGCATCATTTGCTGTGAAGATGTTCAAAGCATGGATTGCAGATAAAGATGCCAATTCAGTAACCTCATCTTTGAGGAAGGCAAACCTAGATAAAAGACTCCTGGTAAGAAAAAAGAAGGCTCAAAAAGTGCTTCAACAGGAAGTTTACCAGAAATTTTTCTCTAGAAATAGCATCAGAGAGTAACCACGAAGGGTATCATGATAGGTTGGCATAAAAAGCAATGGAATTTATTTTGTTCATCATGTTAAGGAGTTGTTGTTTTCCACCCATGTGGACCTCAGGAGCTGTTTCCTGCTAACAAGCAGAATATGGAGCATTTTTCTAAGTACTTCAACGAAGCTGGGCTGAAGGAGCTGTCTGACTTCCTGCGTGTGCAGCAGAGCCTGGGAACCCGCAAAGAGCTGCAGAAAGAACTGCAGGAGCGTCTGTCCCAGCAGTG
Organism: Centropyge bicolor; assembly: GCA_037975185.1. Lineage (NCBI taxonomy): Eukaryota > Metazoa > Chordata > Actinopteri > Pomacanthidae > Centropyge > Centropyge bicolor. The sequence goes on from JBBMOC010000005.1 coordinate 1,705,386, forward strand.
CCCCATCAGAGAGGTACAGACTTCCTCCAGTGTAGGGGCCATACTGTCTCTATAATCATATTTTCAGCCGGGCCTGACTGTACATGTGTGTGTCCAGATGGTTGTTTATGTGAAGGAGGAGATGAAGAGGAACGAGCTGCAGGAGCAGGTTGTCATTGGGTTGCTGTGGACATGCCTGATGAATGCTGTGGAGTGGAACAAGAAGGAGGAACTGGTCACAGAGCAGGCACTCAAACACCTCAAAGTAGGTCACGCACAGCCGATTACAGTGATGCACAGTACAGCACAGTGTCCCTCATCAGCTCATACTTCTGAGAACTGACATGTCAACACCTCCACACCGCTTCCACTGCATTCAGGGAAAAGAGAGGTTATTTTTAGTGGTTGTTCAAAAATACTTGGTGCTCCAGCTTCAGAATGGGGTTGGGATTGGAATGGGATTGTGTTTTTGATGAGGTTGTTGATTAACATGACTGATGACTTGATTTCAGTTTCCACCCATTTTTGTGTCAGTTTTTGATGTCTGTATTAAAATTGGTATTCATGCAGGTATTCTTTCAAAATTTTCAGTATTTGTGACCTTATGACATCTGAACTTCGTGACTTTTGTAATGACTTATTTTGAGAATAGAAATGTTTTTCGACAAAACCCATTCCTACTGAACAAAATAATTCACATTCCCCACTGTCAAATGTTAACCAGCCATACCAGCACTTTGCCAGTGAAAGCAACATGTAAGCAGAGCACCAGCAGCTTCTGTCCTCCATCTGTTCCATCGAGGATGCATTCAGGGCCCAGCACACAAACAGTAGTGAAGTGTAGAAATATCATTTGAGATGCAGTTGCTACATAGCCTGTGTAGACAGTTGCATTGATAAAGACAGAATACTCCAGATGCAGTATTGGCTAGCGTCAGTATTGGTATTGGCTTTGCACTGCAATAAGGGTTACAATTTATCCAAAGCGACGTACATTTACATACCAATGGAACAGCCATCGGGGGCAATTTTTTTTTTGGGGGGGGGGTTCAGTATCTTTCCCAGGGACACTTCAACACATAGACTGCAGGGGCCAGGGATCCAACCATCAACCTTCCTTAGGCAGCTATAGCTCTACATCCTGAGCAATAGCTGCCCCAACAATAAATATAAATTATTGTATTGCCATACAATTGTATCATGGCAGAATTCTCATTTAAAGACATGCTGGTAAAAAGGAGCATTACACCAGAGTCTGTGACAAGGATAAATCCCAAAATCTTGTCCCCAGAGGTAGAGCAGTGGTTAAGTTCACCACACCTGGAATGATGTGGGTCTGTTGCTGCTGGCCTGGGATCGAAATCCCATCAGAGTTTTTGTGAATTTTGAATAAAGTAATATCTTATTTTAAATGTCTTTGTGGACACGCTTTTAACAAAATTAAAGAATTTTGTTACAGCAAAACATGACAAAGCAATTCAATGAGTAAGATGAATATTTTTAAGTTTAATGTTTAGCGAACAAGATTATAGATTCATTAATACAATACAATACATAATATGTACATACATACTACTACTTTACTACACTAGTAAAAATATCTTACTACATTGACGCTAGATGAGCACTACTGGGAAATGTATTGTAGTTGTATCAATAGCATCATTGCATTTTGCTACATTTAGTGATGCTATTTTACGAAAATGGAAAAAAATAAAGTAAAACTAAATAAAAAATAAAACAAAAAAATATTGAAATTATTAGGGGTTATTAAAGTGATTGACATGGATATTGGTATTATTAGCAATACCTACAGCGTAGATATTCAGGGACAGGCGTTCACTTGCCTAACTGTGCGTGTGTGTTCTTTGACAGCACTATGCTCCTCTGCTGGCAGTGTTCAGCACCCAGGGGCAGTCTGAGCTTGTGCTGCTGCTGAAGATCCAGGAGTACTGCTACGACAACATCCACTTCATGAAGTCCTTCTCTAAGATAGTCATGCTCTTCTACAAAGGTCAGCATCACACACACACACAGTCATAACACATCCGGTAGTTGCGTCCTCTGGCATCTCGTCCTTTTTTATCTTCCAGATGCGCTGTCTTTGCTGTCCTTAAGTAGAAGTTTTACACTTGCGGTATTGAATGTTTTCTCTCTTAACTCAGCTGATGTCCTGAGTGAGGAGGCTATCTTGAAGTGGTACAAAGATGTCCATGCTGCCAAAGGGAAGAGCATCTTCATGGAACAAATGAAGAAGTTTGTTGAGTGGCTCCAGAATGCTGAAGAAGGCAATGACAAAATTACTTTCCTTCTTTCATGCCCTCCAGATTCTGTCAAGAGTATCCGTTAGTACACAACTTAACGTATAGGCTTGTGGAACATATTTAGTTACAAATGGGTTATAATTTTCCCAGTTTTCATATTGAATTGATCATAACTACACCAATTTGGATATGTTTTATAAATACAAAAAACCCTACATTTTTGCAGTATGCTATTTCTCTCATACCTATGGGGATATTTCTCTGTGAAATGATTATCAAATGTACCCAAATGAGTTGTAATTCTAAGTGTAACCAGTGGGTAGTGCTGTTTTCTCATGCTTCCTTTCTTCCTATCCACAGAGTCAGAGTCAGAGGGGGAGGAGGGCTAGCGGCGTAGTCTGCATCCTGTGGCCTGAAAGACAGAATAGCTGCTAGTTAACATGTGTCGAGTCCATCTGGGTTGAGGTGGAGACACTTCAACTCCAACTACGGAGTCACTCAGCTCAGGATCAGGAGTAAGTCCCACACGTGGAGACAGCCTTACTGACGTCCACCCACCTAAGCACAGGCTCCACCTGTAACATTGTTCAGGAATAATAACATGACCCCTGCAGTAGGTGTACACTTGTTTTAGTATGCACACAAGTGAGTTTTACAAAGTATGTAAGTGTGTGTATGTAACTTGGCAATGCTCTCATCTTTTTATGAATAAACTGGTTTTATATGAATATGTTTACACTCCTGTTTTCTCCATGAATTAAATACAAATCCATTCACAGAGTGGATTTAACAGAAACCTTTTCAGTAGTCACCAACAAGGGGAAAGAAGATTAATTAGGGAAAAATAACATATTGATTTTGTTGTAAAAACTGGAGACAAACTAGTTCACCCAAAAGACTTTTGAAGTTCACATTTGATGGATCTCTTGTCCAGCACCAGTGTTTCAGTTATTCAGTGAAGTTCTTCAGTGACTGTCACTGATTTTTTGAACAAGTAGATTCTGTCCCATACACATAATTAGAAGAAATCAATCACTCATAGAAATAGAAAAAGAAAATATATAATATTAAAAAGAGGGGAAAAAAAGCTAAAATAAAAATTGTACAAATACGAAAAAATAATATTAAATAATATAATAAATAACTACTTTTTTTAAAATCACCTTTGGACGGAGTCAGGATAAATGTTTCATCTTGTTCCCAGTCTTTTTGGTAGGCTAGGCTAAACCACCCTGACTTCAGTACAATGTTTTTTCCCCCCCAATTTTCCCAAAATGTTTTTCTCTAAATATATTCCTCTAAATATCAGCTTCTCACCAGAGTATAGAAAAAGTCATTGCAGACACCATTGTGTCCCTCTTTGTTTCCATTGTTTCCCAGTATATTTTCTGTGGAGCCAAAACTAATTTCTGACATGAGGAAAAAATAGAATCGCCAAAAAGGTGGTTCAGCATCATGCATTTCTGATATTGAAAAATGTACTTAAATGTACTTGAAGACTAGTAATTAAAATTAATGTTTTCTTCAAAAGAAGAAATGATTTTAAAGATCATAACTTTTGCTGACTGAAGTTATGAAGTTGTGTCTGGCTGACTGTTCTAGTGTTCTAATGAATTGTGCTGTGCTTTGTTGTGCTTTCCTCCATATCTTTTGATATTGTTTGTCAGAAATATTTTGTAGTGTTGGTAAATGTTATGTATTTTACATTTTACACATTACATCATAAAACTTTTTTTTGTAAGAAAATATGAGCTGGGTATGTACTGTTAGAATTTCAGGATCAAATAAGCTCCAGTAACTATAATGTACATTGTATGTTTTATAGGCATTGGAGCCTTTTCTGATAAGATGCATTCTTACAATCCCAGGTTGTGTGGCAGGTACTTTGTGGTAATTACAGATTTGTCTCATAACATGCTAAACCAGAAATTCATTTGAAATGGTTCAAATGAAGAGTGGGCAATTTTCTATTCTAATAGCAGTTTGACTCTGGGAGGAAGTGAAGGCCATCTGGGAAAAATATTACTGTATATTTGCAAATAATTGCAAGTATTTGTCTGCATAGAATCTATTAAAAAACAGATGACTACTGCTATGGTCACTACAGTACTCAGTACAGTACAGTAGTTTTTTATGAATCAGAACTCTTCCAATGACAGTTCAGGAAATATACCTCTGTTAACCTGTGCTCTTCATGCACAGGGCAAAACCTTAAGAACAGAATGAGACTGCAGTGCTGGATTCAAATATAACAGCTGTGTATTTGAAAAGGGTCAGTCCACTCTATAAGTCTGTGTGTTCTTGGAGCACCATCTAGTGGTCAGAAGAGCTTCATTCATCTGTGGGTTTTGCTGCTTGTCATTTTGATACATACGTACGTATTGCGTAAATATTTGTACACCAGATGCTTATCTGACAGTGCTGTTGCTAAATATAAGGAAGTGATTGCATCAGCATTTAAGTCAGTGTCATTTCTCAATATAACTGAGGACTCCTACACTAAATTTTGTCCCTCACAAATTGATCATCTTGTTGATAGTGCTGCAGGCTCAATGTAAACAACTCTAGACTCTACTGCCCCTTTAAAAAACAAGTTAATAAAGCAGAAGAGGATAGCTCCATGATATAGCTCACAAACTCAGAAACTAAAGCAAACATCATGAAAAACTGGAAAGGAAATGGTGTTCTACCAATCTGGAAGAGTCTCGTTCAGTCTGGCAAGATAGTCTTAAAACATATAAGAAGGCCTTTTGCAATGCCAGAGCAGCTCAAAATTAATAGAGGAAAATAAGAACAACCCCAAATTTCTTTTCAGCTCTGTACCCAGGCTGACAGAGAGCCATAGCTCTATTGAGCCATGTATTCCTATTGGCCTTAGTATTAATGACTTCTTTAATGATAAGATCCTAATTATTAGAAACAAAATTCTTCCCCTCTTCCCATCCAACAAGAATTTGTTCACAAATATGGGATCCATATGTTTAGACTGTTTGTCTCCAATTGATCTTAAGCGGCTGACTTCAATGATTTCTCTGTCAAAGCTGTCAACCTGCGAAGAGTATCCAGCGGATCCAGAATGCTGCTGCAGGCATATTAACAAGAACAAGGAAAAGAGATCATATCTCACCCATTTTGGCTTCTTTGCACTGGCTCCCTGTCAAATCAAGAACTGAATTTAAAATCCTTTTCTAACCTATAAAGCTCTTTAATGGTCGAGCACCATCATATCTTCAAGAGCTCATTGTAACCTGTCTTCCCAAAAGAGCACTACGCTCCCAGAATGCAGGATTTCTATTGGTTCCCAAAGTCTCCAATAGTAGATCTGGAGCCAGAGCCCTCATTTATCAAGCTCCTCTCCTGTGGAATCAGATCCCAGTCTGGGTTCAGTGCACATTTAAGAGCAGGCTTAAACCCTTCCTCTCTGACAAAGCTTATAGTTAGGGTTGGTCCAGGTGAGCCCTGAGCCATCCCTTAGTTATGCTGCTATAGGCCTGGACTGCCGGGGCCTTCTCATGATGCACCAAGCGTCACTCTCCTTCTTTCTCTCTTCCACCTGTATCCATTCATAACCCATCAATGCATCGTACTAATGCAACTTCTTCTCTCTCTCCTAGTTTTGAGCTCTTCTGTCCTGTCGCTTTCTGCAGGTTCATATGTCACTGTAACTGCAGAGTCCAGACCTGTGTTTCCAAGCCTCCCACTGCACACGTGTCTGTTTACATCGTCACATCTTATCAAACACAGGAAACACTGTCACTTGACTTGCTCTGTATATTTGTAATTTATCACACTCCTGTCCTGACACAACACTATGTGTGTGTGTGTGTGTGTGTGTGTGTGTGTGTGTGTGTCTGTCTGTCTGTCTGATGAATCATAAATGAACTGTGAGAGTAACATGAGACTGGAAGAATCCCATGGATGACCAAACCACTAAGCTACGCAGTAGTTCAGAGTAGGTCTAATGAATCCTGACTGTATGGCCACACAGAGTCACAATGGGAGGGCCTACTGACTGATCCAGAGTCTTTCTGGAAGATTTTCAGACGAAACAACAGGACGTCACTGTAGCCAATCAGCGGGCTGCATGCTCTGGGGATCCTCCCTCACTGAGTCGTATACTGAACAAAGGTCAAGTTAACTAAGTGACCACACTAACACCGGAATTATATATTTATTTCAAAATAAAAGCATGCGACGTTAAACAGTCTGGACGATGCTGTGTAAGTATTTAACTGTAGAATGGAATCATCCTCGTAGCTAAAACATCCAAATACTGAGATCATTGCCAAGTGTGCTCAATGGTACCCACTGCCCTGTCTGCCTCATTACACTCCTTTCTAGTGACGAATTACGGCATTTATTGTGAAGGCTTGATATCTAACTTCCTCTGCAGGCCTGTTATATTGTCTCTAGCTGACACATCAATCCGTCCAGGTTAGACCTGCTGCTGGGCCACGGTCTGTTCCAGCGGGGAAGAGGAATTATTTTATTTTTATTTTATTTCATTTTTTTATTCTGAAGACGAGATATTTCTTCAAAGACTTATTTTGAGGAGGGCTGAATCTGTTTATATATTGAGAAGATGGGCTGCGCTGGATTCACCTGCTCCAAACACTCCCTGTGCGCCCTCAACATCCTCTATGTGGTGAGTATCCACAGCCACCATATGGATCATTAATCAGCACACTCCTCGTCTGATCCATCCTGTCATAAATACAGTGTAGGACACGTCCTGCTGTAAACAACATGTTAATGAGGTCAGACTGTTCGAATTAATTATTCACGACCAGGATCAGATGCTCACCGGGTCCATCCGATAAAACTCATGGGGAAAAAAATGTTTCTATTTGAGGAGGAAATGTTTTCAAAGTCAGACCTGAAACATTTTAAACGTTATTTTAAGTTCCATTGCATGTCATAGTATTACAGAAGACAACCACTCAGAGCTCTATTCTCAACTTGAACTATATGTAGGTGTGTAAACTACGGATCCCGACAGGGTCCGAGCAGAGCCCATATGTGATCACCTCTGACTCACTGTAATGTTCCATCATATACATTAAAACCATGAATGAGACGTACGATATGGAAAAACATACTGGCCCATACTTGATCAGATGGAACCTCCATTATTATTATTATTTGACTTATAAAACATAATTTGTGGTATCTTATATTAGTTTGCATGAATGATAAATGGTAAAAATACAATTGAGTTGAAGACATTTTAAACTATAAACTTGCAGTGTCAGGGACATGTTCTAGATTTCACTCATATGACAACATTGCCTTTTCAGTGTGTGTTTGCAGTGTGTCTTAGAGATGGCTGTGTTGTAAAGACCAGAGCTGAGGACATGCACACACACTTACTCATACAGAGCACGTGTAGCTGGCACTTATGGAAAGCTGTTTTAAGAGGACACAGATCAGATTTTACACATCAAAGGGAGTCTGAGGAAACTGGTGTATGTTTCCCTTTGTTGTGAAGGATTTATGTCTGAGAAAATAAGCCTAATTAATGATACTTTTTCAAGTAAAAGCCCATCTGTATAGACAGATTTATCAGTCCATACCACTGAATTTTAAATATAAATCAGCCTTCCTCTTTATAGCCTCACAAGAATTAACTGGAAAAGACACAGAACTCAGACAATTAAAAACAAATGACCAACCACAGCTATGGACAGATGTAACAGGTAATATTAAGCTACAGAAATAAAATAAATTCTTCTTTAACAGGAGAAGAAAACATCACCAGAGAGACAGCACAGACATGTATAAACAACAGACACTAGAGAGCTGCACAGTTTAACACTGTGTAACAAGCACATGTACACGTACACAAACACACACACGCACACACACACCAGTGCTGTATTGCCAGGCAACGCAGTCATTGTTCATGTCCCTCTGTTGCTGTTACACTCACCTTTATGAACATCGTCCTCTAAGTCCTGAGCACAGCAGAATCCTCAACACTCTGTTCCTGGTTTAACTTCTGTGCTCATTCTAAATATTATAACTAGTCCATTTAGCCCAGACATCTCCAAAGTCTCGCCCGGGGGCCAATTATGGCCTGTGGTCAAATTTTGCATGGAACGCAGCTTCCATCTTCAAATGTATTGTTTTTGGCCAGCACTGTCAAACAGAGTTTGTAACTCACACAAGTTCAAAATGCAACTTCTCTTTTCACCACATGGTGGCAGCAGCAATTTCCAGCTCTGTCTGGCTGTGTAACCTATGCTGCAACTTCTTCCAGCTAATTTCTATGATGGCGACTGTAGATAAAAAGAGGAAAGTGGGTAGCTGCTTCCAGCACAAGTGGAAACTGCAGCATTTTTTCACTGAAAAATGAAACAATTGTGTTTATTTAATTTGCCAAGAGACTGTTGCTGTGTCTAAGGAATTCGATGTATAGGGCACTACCAGGCGAGACATGCTAATACATACAACAAGCTTTCAAGGGAGCAAGGGAGGAAAAGTGAAGCACCCGGAAGCTGTCTTTGCTTCATGACAGCAGATCTTCACACAAGCCCTCGAGTCCAATGAAAATGCCACCAAGGCTAGCTATGAAGTGGCTGTCATTGACTGTCATTAAAATGGTGGAGAATTCTTGCCCTGAGAAGAAGCAACAGTTTGCTAATGTTTGCCTGGCTCGTAACACTGTTGCACGGAGAACTGAAGACATATCATCAAATATTAGGAGACAACTAGGCGACAAGGGAGTGGATTTACTTTTTTTTTTTTTTTTTTAGCCTGCCTGTGATGAGAGGAGTTGACGAGAACATGAACGTAACAGCTGCTTGACCTTCAAAGCCTTAAAGGCCAAACAAGAGGAACCGGTTCATTTGGCCTCTGTTTGTTCAGCTGTGGATGATATGGAACTACCATGGAGCAAAGTTAGTGAGATTATTACCGATGGCGCGCTTGCCATGGCTGGTGGACGAAGTGGATTATCCTCACTGATCTGTGACGAAGGAGGTAACATTATCAAACTCCAATGTATTATTCATCAACAAGTTCTTTACGCAAAACATCTGAAACTTCATCATGTTATGAAACCGGTGGTAAAGACTATTAATTTCATTCGCTCCAAAGCCCTACACCAGCGCCAGTTTCAGCAGTTTCTGCTTGACATCTAGGCTGAATACAGACATGTGGTGTATCACAACAATGAGGTTGCTCAGGGGGACTGCACTGCAGCCTGTTCTCTCTCTCAACAATTCTTGGCTAAAAAGGGACAACCGATGCAAGAACTATCAGATCCTGTATGGCCAGCAGACTTGGCTTTTTTGGTGGACATATCAAAGCATGTTAATGCGTTGAACTTGAGCCTTCAAGGGCAAGATGCAGAGGTGAGCAGCTATATGCACACGTCAAGGCATTTGGAACCAAGTTGCAACTCTTCCAAAACACCCAATGCTGCACATTTCCCAGCTTTGCATGAGGCCATGGACAGTGGACTAAGTGACTTCCACCTACGTGACATTTTACACATCTCAACCACTGCTTTCAAACCAGACCTGGCCTGTACTCTCCAGTCCGGACCTCAGTATCGCCCTTCTCGTTAGTTACCTGTTTCTTGATCAAATGAGAGTCATTTTGTGTGATGTTTGGTTTTATTCTGTAATGGATGTGGCTTGAAATGTTGCAAATACAATACTTGTTATAAAAAGTACTTGTAAATTTACTTATTTTTGAAAAACATTTCAAACAAGTGCAGGTACACAAAAATGACTGTGTTACAGTATCAAGAGTAAATGTATTCATTACTTACATCACTGGAAGACACTCACTTCATTTGTGTAACTAAGCTTTAACTGTACTTCAGAGTGTGTTTGTGTGTAAGAGGATAACTTCAGTACAGTCAGGCGGGATGATTATAGCCAAGAGTAATTCTAATTCTGCCAACAGTGTACATATTGGCATGCAAGTACTGCTTTAAGATAGACTTGAAATAATGTTTTTAAAAAAAACGTATATATATATTCTACAAATGTGCCTTTGTCAGTGACCTGAGCTTAATAATCTTACAGTATATACAAGGATGGAACCTTGTATGTACTGTTACTGATGTAACCTTCCTCTTAGTTCCCTTTACATAGCTAGGAATTTTTAGTTTTGGGGGAAAACATACATCTTAGTGTCTGTGTCTATGACAGTAAATTATAGAGGGAGAGGGTTGAACCTCTTTTTTGTTATTGGAATCCAGCAACTAAGTACGTTACTAAAGTAAATTTTGGGTATTTTACTGAAGTATTTACATACTGCTGTTTTACACTAAACTGTAAATGTTTAGTGTAAAAACAGGGAAATACTTTTTGCTGCACTACATTTATTTGTATTATTATTGCTTGCTAGTTATTTTGCAGATAAGGATTTCACATTCATATCATGTAAAGGTTTGCATTGTTATAAATAAATTATGAGAATGATATAATATATACTGAGCTCTTCTACTTTTGATATTTTAGGTATATTTCACTGACAATACTTCTGTACTTTTAACTTTACTGAAGTACCTCCATTAATAAAGGTTTTTTTTATGTTGTAATGTTGCATTTGGGGTGAAGGGATTTTAAGGGGAAATATTCTCTCTTCAGTGGTTTTAAATAACAGATTTGTTTTCCAGAACGTATATGAAGTGTGCTGATTGTGTGTTAGTGCTCCATGTGAAAGTGTCCCTGACTCATTCAGACTGCTGGTGGTCAGTGCACACACACACTGCTAAAGACAACAACATGCAATATGTCATGGTCTGGGTTTTGTGTTGTGGGGTTTTGTTTTGTGTTTTCTTTTTTTCTATTTCCAGTACCTGTGGCTGGAGGCGTGGCTGGTTTCAACTCTCTCTCTCTCAGACGAGGCATGCCAGTATCCAATTTTCAATCACACTCCCTACATAAACCTGACTCCTTCTCCGCTCCAGTGCCAGATTATTCCGCATTCCATGCCTTCCGTGTGCCACTCTGTCACCCTTTCCTCCCGAGCTCCTGCCGTATCCTGTTCCTGGACTTCTCCCCTCCCCCGGACTCTCGCCACAACCCACCAGCCAGCCAGCCTTCAGCCACTGCCACCTGAGTTTTCCCTGCATTTTGACTTTCCATTAAAGACTGTTTAACACCCACCTGTTCTCCGCCTCTGTCACTTGTTCCAAAAAGACAAACCTTAACACAATATACACAAGACAGTAAAGCTCCTTTTAAACCCAGGACAGGGTTCATATTGGAGATTACACTTTTCCAGCCTTCTTTACAGTCTTCTTGAAAGGGATTTCATCTTTACAGGGCTTTATGTTTTTTTCCAATTGAAGTTTTTGATATTGAAATTGCAAGGATTACATAATATTACAAATCATATGTGACTCATACACAATAATTATAGCGTTAATAGTGATTGAGTCAGTCTGTCTGTCCTGCAGATGGTGAGCCTGCTGATGATTGGCATCGCAGCATGGGGGAAATGGTTTGGCCTGGTCTCCAGTTTCCAAGTGGTGGGAGGAGTTATCGGTGTGGGTGTCTTCCTCTTCTTTGTGGCCCTGGCTGGTCTCATCGGGGCCATGAAGCATCACCAGGTCCTGCTCTTCTTCGTATCCATGAAACTGCTTACATCCATATATGTGTACATATATATTACCACTCAGAAAATGTCTAATGGTTGATCAGTATTTAAAAAGGGAATTAATCAGTTCATTATATAAACATCAGCTCTAAATGACACAACACCTGCTGTGGCTTCACTGAGCCAGGTACATGTGCTCAGTTCTTCACACATGGACAACTATGTTATCTAGAATGCTGAGGATTTTTTTTAAGCTGGCTTGAAATACATCTGGAAGTGGAAATGGATTTTTTTAGATTTATAACAAAAAAGTGTTAGGTTATAGGTTATATACATAGGTTATGTAGAATCATCATGATCTCTTGGCATAATTATCAAAAATGCATTTTCATGAATAAGAGTTTCCTACACTTAGTGCATATATATGATATATATCCCATATAAGCCATTTAATTTAACATTTAAATAGGAATGTGTCATTCAAACATTAACACTTATTAAATGATTACAAGCAGAACTCATTTTGTTCCTGCAATAAAAGCTGCTCGAAGGAGATATAAGTAAGGTTTCATTTCCATAGCAGGTTTATCATTATCACTTAAAAGTTACTTGCACGTCCATTGGGAACTCCACAGATCATGTACCCAACATCGCTCATAATCTGACTGGATTCACTGGTTAGAAGTTAGATGGATGAGAATAAACATGATTATTGTTATTTCAACAGCATGCCTGAATGAATTAAACTGCATTTGAATGGTCTTCAAATGCAGTTTAATTCATTCAGGTCCTCTTCTCTGGGTAACCAAGTAATTCTGATTTGATCATTGTTGGTTTGACACAAGCCTGAAGTTTTCTGTTCTTCAAAGCCCACCTTAAATTTATCTGGAGCTATTGTCAGAGCAACAAACAAGAAAGGGTCACCTTATGAAATGTACTTATTTTCTTGATTTCCAAGAGAGGTGGGTAAGCTAAATTGAACTAAAAACGTTAGAGTTCAGTACTGTACTTTGCACCCAGACATGACAATAATATTGATAATCTCATCTCAGGTTCTTAAGCCCAAATCAGCAACAGTGCATGTTCATTCTGACACGGCTATATTGTGGCCAGCATTGGTGATCATGGTTTCAACTCTATTATTGCTGCATAGTTCACTAATCCAAGATAACTTGATCCAAGTTTAACAAATGAATCCTATAAATGTGTTCAACTAACTAAATTATAACATTGGATGACACTTTATCAAAATCATTGTAGCTTGATAACAGTGTTAGATTGCCTTAGTAAAGGCACATTTGAAGAACAGGGCCCTGAACATATTTGGATTTAGATGTTTTCTGACTTTTGTTATGAAAAATAATTAACAAATATTTGAATATTTGTCTTTTGTTGAAGCGAAAGGCCTGGTAATGTATTGTCATGTCGTGTTTATGACCCAGAGGCTGTTACCACACTATGCTCTCTTCCTCAATGTGTCTGTTTTCTATGCCTGTGCATTAAGATCCAGGGTAGAACTGTATTTGATGCTGTAGTCAGCCGTGCAGATAAGGCATATACAGCTCTATTTTCAGCCTTAGAACCTGCAGCTTATATTTTCTTAAGTGTCAGTTTTATTTGCAGTGGCTTAGTAATGCTGTGGGCAGGATTGTAGGTACTTTGTACGATGTGTGTATTCGTGGTTGTTCCTTGACAGTGGAGCTCAGTACATGATCATATTGTTCATGGTGTTTATTGTTCAGTTCTCTGTTTCCAGTGCCTGTTTGGCCATCAACAGAGAGCAACAGGTAAGATGAAACTCTTCAAGTTCTCCAGTAGAGCAGTTTTAGAAATCCATTCTCAGAAATTTAAACACACAATCAAACAAGTACTGGAAGTCATTTTTTAAAATAATGTGTGTTTATGTATGTGCATTGATAAATGTCTAACTTGAACAACCCTGTTTTGTAGTAGAAAAAAGAAATCCGAACTTCTAACCGTGCAGTAGCAGTTCATCGATCCACATCTATATGTTTGACTGAATATAAAGTGAATTTTTACCTCACATTATTTGGTCACGCAAATCGGGCCACTGAATAATTTCTGGAGTCGATGTTGATTTTCCTCAAATAGCATGTATTAGTCTGAGCGTTCTCAAACTCACCCGGAATTCCAGTTCTTTCTTCCTCTAGACTCTGCTCCCTTTTTTCTTCCCTCCAGGATTTGGAGCCATAAAGTTTGAGGATATGTGCTCATTTTTTGCCAAATTTCCAACTTTTGACATACTCCCTGTTTCAGCCATCACTTGCCATACCATAATGCTTCAGGGGCAATTTACTTGTGTTCAATAGAAAATGAAAAAATGAATAGGGATGAACTGAGCTTCATATAGCATCGTGTTAAGTGGTCCTCATCCCTATCTCCCTCCTTAAAGGAGCATGTTGTTTGTAAAAGTCCAACAAAATAGAACTGTAAGTCAGTTTGTAGTGACTAGTCCTACACTTAGCCACTACCGGCTGATAGTGGGCTTGGAATTGTTATGACGTGCACTCTGTTTGACATAAAGAAAATAAACTGATAACAGAAGTTGCTGTAATTGAACTCAAATTGCCCTTTATTTTAACGAATAAAAAAACCAAAACCAAGCACAGTCGAAAATTGTTTGACTCCTTCCACTTCAGCAACATGCACATAATTAGCCCCAACTTAAAACACCTGTAGCCACCTTCAGCCTGCACCACATGACATTACACTGACCTCTGGTGGCTCGGAGGAAAACAACTCTCAAACAATAGTGAAGATGGCTGTTACACAGTTATTTGTTTAATGGTGCATGTGAGCAGTGATGCATTAGCGAGAGGTCGCCATCTGAAGAAATGAATCTGAATAGTTGAGTACAGACAAAAACCTCAGCACCCTCAGGGCACATCATCAATTACCACCAATTCAATAGTGATGAATATCATCCTCCCTCCTCAGGAAATGCTTTGGCTTGAGTTTGTGGTTCCAGTAATGAAATGAAAGTGATTTGTGGGCACTGTTTAAAGCTTTGAGAGGCCAGAGAGTACTCCGCTGCTTCTTCAACCAGAAATAAGACAGAAAAGTTCACAGCCTTTCTAATGCCACAGATGATTAGCAAATAATTAGACTTACTGTATATAAAATGACCCATATTTAAAAATACTTGTAAGGCATCTGCAAAGCAGATTGTTCTAGAAATGGGTTACTAACTGCAAGAGACTTTTGCGCTACCCCGGCCCCTACAGACTTACTTTTGTCTTTTCATACGACAGCCAAAGCAGCTACACTCGAAGGTGGAGTGAAATTCCGGCCATCATCCAAAAAGCACTTATGCCAGATTATACTGGCCCCTTATGTCTGACATTGATTCCAGACAAGTCTCAGAATGTGTTCTGGAGAGACATTGTAAGGAGGCAGTCAAGCACTGGGGTTTCTCTATTTTTGACCGTATTTTTTGCAATTCATTTGAGTTCAGAACCCTTATTTATTAATGATCCCATCCAAACATGTTTTAGAACATATAAAAGATTGTTCTTTTAACCACTGGGCACAGGTGTCTCTTATTTCACTTAAAAGTCCATTCTCAGTGTACCTCAGTGTCAGTGTGACATGGAAGTTTCAAGTTACCACATCACACTTGTGTAAGTTGTATACTGGACCATTATTCTTTTCCAAATTATTTGTGACATCATAAATCCTGCTGGTACATCCGGATGTTAAACTGAGATTTAAGGTGAACTCAGAGAACCTTTCTCTTTCAGCAAATAAATGTGGAAACAACCTATCTGAGCAGTAAGGAGTCGAAAATATGGTTTGGCCGTTGGAAAAGGCACTGTAACAATATTAACAGGGATAAAAACAGAAATAAAAAAAAAAAAAAAATTAAATTAATAAATATATGAAACACCAAATCACAGATTTTAACAGCAGCAATTAAGTCGAGTACCTTGAGGCTTGAGAAAACAGGATATCAAGCATCACTGTTATGGAAGTCCTAATCATCCGAAGCAGCTGCCATACAGAAGATTGTGACTGTTACAGTAACAGTAACAGTATGAGTGTGCTTTCACGGAAGACCCTCAAGCTGCATGCATTACCTGAGCAATTAAAGATCCATGTATTATTTATTGAATTATTTTTCTTAAAAGAGCATTAGGTATCGGTCCTGTAGTCCTCTGTTTCTGTAGAGGCAGTATGTATTATCCTCAGCATCACCCACAAGGTCAGTCGCAAAAAGGATTCCATATTTATCAAATTGGTATCTTTTAATAAGCTCAAGTCAGATCTCCTCCTATGGACTGTTTCTTCCTGAACACTATCCCCTGACCAGAGTCCTCTGGAAGTCTGATTATCTGCACAGATAGTAGTGATTTCTTAAATCAAGAAAATGACAAAATGCTTTCACTCCTTCACCCAAAATATGTCACTCTTAGAAGTTTGGCCAGTTAGGTTTAATTAGTCAGGCTCAGATTGTTTTATAGGCCCATTAGCTGCATGGCAAACTGAGCTAACTTACTAACAGCAGCTTGTAGCTGTGGCCATAAATAGCTTACAGCAGAACATATAGGAAGCAATAGTGGTGATATACTGCCTGGTGATAAGTGATTCAGTATTTTATTTACTTTCAAATGAACAATAATGCTTCATGTAGCTTCTGCCTATATAGGATCACCTGCTGGAGGTGGGCTGGAATAACTCCCAGAGCACTCAGAGGGATGTGGAGAAGAGCCTCAACTGCTGTGGCTTCAAACAGGTGGACCCCAATCTCACCTGTGATGCTGTGAGTTGGATCGGTGCTCCTGCCCTCTGTTACATTTCAGAATATCATAAGAGATTAAAGTTTTCTCAGTTGTTAGGATCTAATCATTTAACAATTCATTTGAAATCATAAAACTCTCTGAACCTGCTTTGTCTCTTGTTCTCCTGCAGGCATGTTTTCCCAACCACTCTTGTTCCCCCTGTGCAGATAAGATCCAAGAACATGCTGGAGAGGCTCTGCACTTTGTAGGAGGGATTGGCCTTTTTTTCAGCTTCACTGAGGTGAGCCACACCTATAAGCAGTAGTAGTACTAGTAGTATATGTATTAGTAATAGAAGTAGCAGTAATAATAGTTAAAGGTATTCACACTTATAAGAGCAGCAATAAGAAGTTGGTGGCAGTAGGAGTAGTAGCAGTCACTTGTGTAGTGGCAATTGGGAGGATGAGCACAGTGGTGTGCTGGTATTGAGCCTTGCTGCAGGAAAGACATTCAAACACACACTGGTTACATTGCAACCAACCTCATAGTAATTTGTAAATGAGAGACCCCTTCCCAAAGTGGTACAGTGTATCCAAAAGTGAAAGGGCGGTCCTTAGAAACTAGAATGATGCTTACAAAAAGAGATATATTACAAGTGGGTAATCAAAATGGGAATGATCATTCGTTAGAATGCTAAATTTATTGGTATAATTCAATGGCTACATTTTACATATTAGCTGCATTTTGTCATTAGCTGCCCATCATATACTTGTATCAGAATTGATTTGATTAAATTAGGTTAAAATAGTATTGCCAAAAGTAATCACAACACAATTTTCACACAGAGGGGCAAAGTGATAATAATAATAATAATAATAATAATAATAATAATAATAGTGGTTGAGGAGGAACATGGGACAGTAAGTGATTGCAATCACAAATTGAAACTATAAAAGATGTTGAGGATAATTTTGTCAAACAGCATGGCTGTGGTGAGGCTTCAAATATCCATGTTTAGCCATAAAGCGTAAATTATCAAATCTGCCACAAACTTCACGTTTGATAAGAGTCCTGGCCTGAAGACATCTAAATTCCAATATTCAGTTATAGCCATAGTCCCACGTATTGGCAACAGGAAATGACATTTTTTATACTTTGATGTAATCCCTCCTAGAGGGTTGACCAGGTCAGCCTCAAATTTGATCAGACTTTGATAGGCCCTGCCTTCTACTTCTTCCATATCGTGATTGGTCACAATGGAAGATAGTGGTGAGCCCGTGGCACAGCCATGCTTTTGTCTTGGATCGAGGATGTTCAGAAAGACGTCCAGCAGTCCACAGATCTGTTCTGGGCTGAGGTTGGTTTTATTGTTGACTGTGTTTTGTGGCGTAGCAGGTTGCAGTAGACAGGAAACCCTAACATACAGACCAATATTTCACTCAAACTATACCACCCACTGGAGCAGAAGTTAGGAGTAAGGACCCTGCGACAGTGAGCTGAAGTATCCAGGCCCAGAAGCAGTCTAGTGTATGCAGTCAAATGCAGTGAGGAATGTGCAGATTTGTGGATCAGGGAAACCTGTTTTGGTTTAATTATTTCCTCAGACGTGTTTAGTTACTATACTTCCTCTCTTTGTGTGTTTCCCACCTTTAGGGTTGTTGATTAGTTTCACCTGTGATCCTCCCCTTATTGTGTGTTCAGTGTGTGTGTGTGTACCCTTCACTCTGTGCCAATTCATCCTTTTACCAAGTGTCAAGCACCGACCACACCAAGTGTTTATTCCCAACTATTCAAGTGCAAATTGAAGCAAAGGCATCTTGGTGTAGGTTCTTGAAGACTGACGGCAACCCAGGTACTTATACCTCTGTGGAGTCGTTAACTATGTCGTTGATACCACTTAGTATGCGTGTGCTGCTGGGTGTTAAACAACAGCCATTGAGTCATTTCTACAATTCTAGAATTTCATTTAGCAGACGCTTTTGTCCAAAGCAACGTACATCTTAGAGTAAATACAACTCAAGCAAGGATCTAGTCAGGAGGAAACAACCTGGAAGTGCCATAACACAAAGTTCAAGTTAGATAGGGCCTGAGCCTACAGGCAGTGAGGAGGGACATTTAGAATACATTACAACATACAATTAGACAACAATACTTTTTTTGTTTTGTTTTGGGGGGGTTTTGTTTGTTTTATAGGAGCTTATCGAGTGCCAAGGTGTTCAGTGAAGAGCTGAGTCTTTACTCTTTTCTTAAGGACTGAGAGTGACTCTGCAGATCAAACAGAGTACGGTAACTTGTTCCACCACCGGGGTGGTTGTATCAAGCGCTTTTCATTGGTCGAGCATAGTGAGCCAGAGGGAGTGTAGACCTGAATGAGAGAGTTCAGGTAGGAGGGAGTCATTTTTTTGTAGTTTTGTAGGCAAGTGTCAGAGCTTTGAATTTGATGTTGGCAGCAACTGGAAGCCAGTGGAGCGATGTGAACAGCCGTGTGACATGTGCTGTTTTTGGCTGGTTGAAAACCAGACGTGCTGCTGCATTCTGGATCATCTGCGGAGGTTTGACCATGCATGCAGGGAGGCCTGCCAGTAAGGAGTTTCAATAGTCAATGCCTGATATTACTAGAGCCTGTACCAGAAGTTGTGCTGCATGTTCAGACAGGAAGGGTCTGATCTTCCTGATGTTGTACAGAGCGAATCAAAATGATCAAGCAACAGAGGTTGGCCACTATTGGAGAAACCGTTGAGCCCATGACGCAGCCATGTTTCTGCCTTTAAAACTTCCCCTTGTACTGGAAGTAGGTGGTGCATGAGACAGAGGTCCAGCAGTTGGCAGATCCGGTCCAGACTGAGGCTACTTCTGTTGTCCATAGTGGTGTCATGCATCATTCGCCTTCTTATGGTTTCAACTGCCTCCATGGTAGGGATGTTGTAGCGTAGGGGCTGGTAAGGTTCACATACAATATTGATTGGGTGCCAGACAGGAGGATGATTCATAAAAAAAAAATCAAAACTATAATCCTGTCAAATTTGTCTAATTTTTCAAGTGTGTATGAAACCTAAAGAATTGACCGGCGAGCCCGAACTCCTACCTACAAAAAAACATCTTTAGAAAAATCTGCATGTCAGACCTAATCAACTCAAAAGGTATTTAATTCATAAATTGTATCAATGTTACTCAAAAGCAAGCAACACGTTAAAGCTACATAAACAAAATACAAATTCTTTCAATTACTCAACAAAAGTCATCTGTTAGTTAATCCAACCAAAAGACATGCTAAGCAAATTCATTCAACACAAATGTGATAATACAATAAAAATACAACAATAATATTTAATTAATCAGAGTCCAAAAAAAGAATGAGGTGGTGGAGGGAAGTAAGGATGTGTGTGTGTGAGAGAGAGAGTGCATGTGTGTGTGTGAGTGAGTCCAGTTCTGTTCTTCTCTCTCGATGCAGGTATGGAGATGCAGGTGTGTGTGTGCGTGTGTTTTAGTTCAGTTCAGTTCCACAGGTGTAAATGAGTGTGAGTGGGTGAGGGTGTGTGTGAGTGTAGGGCTGGGGGTTAGAAAATGGAAAAGGTTAGAGGGGGTGTTTAGGGTTTGGAGAGATTCAGGGGAAGCCTGGAGAGTGGCACACAGTACTTAGCTTCTTTTCCAGATCAGGTCAGAAATAGGTCCAAGCCAGCAAGGAATGGCACTTTGTCCAACTGCAAGCTCCTGGGATCCACAAACTGTTCAGGCCACCGGTGTCCAGAAACTTCAATAATGATCCAGCTGGTCCTTGGCTGCTCTCTTCTTTTTTCAGTATCTCCTTAGTCTTTGGTGAGATTGCAGGGCGATTTGGGTGAACCTGGATTTCTTCTGTCTTCTTGGATTTCTTCTGTCTTCTTTTTCCTCCACTCTTCTCTTCACACTTCTCTCTGCTCTCCTCCTGGCCACGTGTTTCAGCCTCCCTTCCCCCTGCTCACAGGTGCCACTCATTTATCAACTCACCTGGGTTTTTTCCTCTCTCTCTCCTTCCTGCCTCTCCCTTTCCTTTCAGGAAGTAAAGCATTGATTTGTAGTTTTCTGTCTCCTTTCTGCCACAATGTATGTAAACAATTATTAATGATTCTTGTTACAACAGAGCACTAATAAATTGGGTGGTATCAATGGCCTTGATAACAACCCCACAGATGTTAAAAACCTGCCACTCCCCACCACACCACTGGGAGAGAAGCAAAACAAGTATCTACAACCAAGTCCTCTTACTATGTCTGTGATCTTTTAACAATGCAAAAATTGCTTTCTTAGGTGCAGACCACCACTATAACCCTACGTTGTTCATTAACATGTTGTTAATCCTTTTCACTCTCTGAACATCAGTTGCATAGTTATATTAGATTTTTAACTTTGTCAAGAGATGACAGTTGTTTATCAGACCTTCGCTTTCACTCAAAGACAATGTATGTGATGCAGGTGCAACTGTGCTTGTCAGGCAATAAAAACGTATTTGGTTAACATTTCTATACATTTAACAGGAGTAATAGAATCCAGGATGGCAGCACAGTTGTTGGTTATAAGTTATACTCTACTAGTCATTGGTCTTAGTAGTGTCAGTGTTAGGTAACAGTGTAAGAGTGGAAACTGAATGCAAGAAAATTCTCTGAAAACTGAGTTGTCAGGTCTTTATATAGGTTTTATTTAGTGCCAGTCTCATTGTTTAACACAAATATAAGCAGACCTTCCTGTTTCCTTGTGTCAGATTCTGGGAGTGTGGCTCACATATCGCTACAGGAACCAGAAGGACCCCCGTGCGAACCCCAGTGCTTTCCTGTGAGGCACTGTCATGTCACCACCTCAATGGACCGTCTCTGGGCTTTATCTGTAAATACAAGACTACCCTGTGTGTTTCCACTGACTGCTGCAGCGATGCTGTTACAATGTGCTGTGTTTGGTTTTCAAGAGTGAACTGTATTCTGAAAACTAGTTGTGTTGTGAAGGAACAATGTACATGTTGCTTCCAGCATGACAGCTCTGCATAAGTGTCTTACACTGAATACACTAAACCTTTACACTTAATACATTGAGCTCCTCTGGGTGTAAAAAGGAGAATATTTTCTACAGCAGTCTGCTATATATTCCAAAAGTATTTCTATAGCCTGCTGATGTCGTCCCTGATACACTGTTCTTTTATTTTTTGCAGTCCCACTGAATGCAATAATTTCAGATACTACACTGCATATTGATTACTAAATTATTTTGATAATGTATGAAAGTGTGAATATTGTGTGAGGAGGTAACCTGAGAGTGTCTTAGTGTATCACTGGTCTACTAATTTGCCTTGCTCTTGGGCGCGTGCTGTGTATTAAGCCCTTTGCATGACTATTCTGCTAATTTAAGCTACTGTATGAGAACTGCAATGATGATTCTGTAAATCACCACTCTGAGCCTTTGTACTTTAAACCACAATAAAACACTACAAGAAGAAAAATAAAACTTCTATGACTTCCTGTCTTTTGCTTCCTCTCCCTAAAATCATTAGATTTTCAGGTGTACAAATATGTGAAGACGTAAGCACTGGTTTTCTCTCCTCTTCACCTCTGTCTTAATAAAGTCAGGTGACCAGGAATTCATTTCTGTCATTTGATTCTCACAAAGAAATGGATGTTGGTTGAAGTCCTGACCAATCAACTTGTGCTATACTCTCAGAGCTTTCTGGAGCTTATTACAGAACAATAGTCTCAGTTAAACCTGAGTAACACAGCAACAGGAAAAGGTTTTCAGTACTAGCACTGGGGAGCCGCCCTTCCAGGACAGTAAACACATATACACATAACATAGAAGTCCTCGCCAGTCTCCTTAGAATGAAACTCTTTGTCACTACTTAACACACTTGTAAAGATGTTGGCTCATATTAACCTGAGCACTGTCATCATGAAATGATAAACACTGTGAATTTTCCTGAAACTTGTGACAATTCATTCTTGCCAACCATTTACCAAACTGATCAAGTAACAGATTAACAAGAAGCTTATTGTTATTGCTATTGGCATACTTCCCAGGATGCACAACATTTGAGAAAACCACATTCAGGGAACCTTTGTGCCCTGTCAGGTTTCTGCCTCTTGCTTTTCACTTGCACTAATCCTTCTGCAGTAAGTGGTGAGCACACTGCCCCACAGGAAGTCCTGGGCCAATGAATAAACACACTCTGCTTATGGAACTGTAATTGTCAGAAAATGTAAAAATCCCTTGTAAGCTGCACTAATCAAAATGTTTATATTAAAGTGACTATGATCAATGTTTTATATGAACAATGGATCATATTATTACTTGTGTGTAGATGGGGATGGTTGTAGTGATGAATGGAGAATATGCACTCATCAGCATTCCATAAAAAATGGCCTGAATCTGACCAAACTTCTCATACTTTATCTAGACCCTTCAGTCCAGGCAGCAGCACTCTATTACAATTACTAATTATTTAGTTCCAAGTCAGTTGCAGTTTTCAGAAAAAAACACAAAATGTCTTGAAATGATGATTAGTAGGTTGATCTGAACAAATGATACAGCATTTACAAGTTGGAAAGAGGTAATCATGGCTACATAGGTCGAGAGCAGCACAGGATTTTGCTGTTTTATAGTTAACTATGATTTGACAACCTTGACAAATGCAGTCTGGCAGCCCAATACTACTACTTCTATAGAGTCTCACATTGTCTTCCTCATCAGCAACTCTAGATGTTTCACAGTTATTGATACCATATTTGTTAAAGTATGTCCAAAGCTTTAGCAAATAGGTTAGGCAGGCGAACCAACTAAATGACTGACAGCCTTGAGCATGTTGGGGATGCCCCGGCCTTAGTGACGGACTTCAGTCCTCCCTCTCTAACATTAAAATATTACACTGAGGCTGAAATTGAAATTCTAATCTAATTTGAAAGTATGTAGTTGCACAAGCAGCAATAGGTACCAAATAGTTTTTGTATGTGTAATATTCATGTCTTCTTTAGAGTTTTATACTTCCCTGCAAACTGTTGGCAAATGAAAAGGCAGACTAGTTATCTTGTATGTATGAACAGTTGGATATTTATTCAAAAGACATCCTGATTGTACAGCAATAATACAGAATCAGAAAGGTAATTCAATAAGAAAACATTTCAAATGAAGGTGAAGAGAAGAAACTTTGCAGTGCTTATTTTTCCATGTGTAAACTGAAGTGACAGCATCTGTGGTGACAAACTCCAGATGAGTGTCACAAGTTCAGCGAGGGTCTCATCCTGGTGCTTACAGCTCAGACTTTAGGAGCTTCTTAGCCTTCTTCATGTTGTTCAGCACTGATGGAAAAGCAGGAAACATTGACATCTAATCAGTCTGTGATTCACAGACACGAAAGGACAGAGCAAAGAAGGCAGATTTGTGTAAACCTCACAGTGTCTTACTTACAGAGTTTGAGGTCATTTGGTTCATAAGCATACATGCGGTTGGAATATCGACCATTGATGTCGGCCCTCACTGTCATTGAGGGGTCTGTGGAAACATGATTGTTAATGGATGAGTAAACTCTCATGACGTTTAATTCAAGTGTCATCTAGGAGGAGGCAGGAGCTGTGTGCACCTTCTGCAATTGTGTGTTTGCTGAACCTGAATTGTGAGTATCTTGGCATCAATGTCAACAAGTCAACTTCCCTATACTTGGAGTGCACTTGGAAAAGAAAGGTGTTTCTGAGAATTTTCAGTAGCCAAACTCTGCTGGTTATAACACATTTGCATGTTTTTAAAGCTGTACAATCACAGTCTTCCTCTTACTATGTTAGATTGAATACATAGGCAATAAAACAAACCCTTTTTCTATTCAGTTCACTTCAGAGTTTTGCTGCTACAGTCTTGTTCTGGTATGACCAGGAGTTGGCTAATGTTAGCCAAGGTGTTTTATATTTCCATCCTTCTTTAAAAACATATGAATAGTTATTGCATGTATGTGCACATGCAGTGTGTGTGCATGATTGGTCAAATATTTGATTTACTAATTAAATACACTTACTCGAGTACTACGCATGGTGCAAATTTGAGGTACCTGTACTTTACTTGAGAATTTCTATTTTATGCTACTTGACACTTCTAACCATTGCAATTCAGAGAAAACCAGTGTAAAACACTTATTTTCAATAGTGAGGGTTAGTTACAGATGAAGTTTTTGCATGATGATGGTGAACTGTTACAGATTAAACTACCCAGCAGAATACTTAAAATAACCACCAGCTGTAACAGTAAAATATTACTTACACATTAATTCATCAATAAGAATAATGAAATATAATGTATAATAATATACACTCGGAGAGGATTTTTTTCAGCATTATGCATTCCTTTTTCTTTTGATACTTTAAGTAAAGTTTGCTAATAATGTTCATGTATTTTTACTTCAGTGACAATTTCAAAGCAAGGCTTCCTTGTGATGTAGTATTTTTGTTAGTAAACTTCCTCACTGTGGGACAAATACAGGTATATCTTACACTGCATATTTTTGTATTGCTTCAATTTACTCAATTAACGGATCTGACGACTTCTTCCTCCACTAGTTACTATAATTGGACAAAGTGCCATGTAACTTTATTGAATGTTAATGCACCATTAGCATACCACAAAAAATTGTACAGTTAACATAACGTTTTATTGGTCCCCAGGAGGAAAAGTAAATAGTAGTGGTAGCATTGGCATTAAGAGTTAATTACCTGAACCGGGAAAATGCAAACAGGCTTACAAGAAACTATAGCTCTTACCAACAAAAATGATTCTGGGAACATACTGTCCATCAGGAGAGAGATGTTTGTCTGTGGTTTCATACTGTAAGTGAGAAAAAAAGACACTTTATCATCAAATATATCAAAATCTGAATCCTAACATCTTCCAGCATTTGTCTTTTTAAAAGCCCTAAAGACCTATCCTCTAAAACAATTCATTGTTATGAGCCAAGGTATCTTGAATACAAGTTTTTATCTGCCAGCGGTAGAACAGTTTTGGTAATGAATTGACATTAGAGATTTCTGTATTCTGGGTTTTGGTCTGAGCTCTGGTCACTGGCTTTAAGTAGGTGAAGCTCAGTTTGAAAAAGGTGACATCACCAATCAGTTTTGCAACATTTGAACGACAATGTGTTGCTTATAAGCAAACAACCCTTCAGTACATATGCTGACCGTTAAACACTTGGCAAATAATAACTAAAAATGTTTTTTCCAAAAATTTACCTTTACCTTAGTGTAACATTTTCAGTCATGAATATTTATCACTATAGAAAAATATGGAACATTTGAAACCACATTTGCAGGGGCTTTAATCCTGAACAGTAAAATTAATAGTTAAATTATTAACTTATTTGCTTATTAACACACGTTTTTTAAGGATTTATAGTTTTGAAAATAGATTAAAATTGAGATTATACAGACTAAGTGGTACACACTCTTACAACACTTTTTTTAGCCAAGTTGTCTGATCCGAAAAGTACTATAACTTACCACTAGATTGAGGACGATGAAGTCCTCATCAAGAATTTTCTGGATCTCGTTGTCATCAGCAACAACCTTCTTCAGTGCTGTGGGAGAAACAGGTACTTAGTTATACAACTCCAGGTCCAGGATGTGTGAGGTGACACACGTAAGCACAGGTCACACATAAGCAAACAAAGACTCTTCAAATAGGTTTGGCTCCTAATTCAACAGAACAGTTTTTTCTCTGCATGAGTAAATTAATAACTCATTTATAAGTTATACCTACCCTGGCTGTATTGGCAGTCCTCAAGGTGAAAGATTACCATCAGAGGCTTGTTTCTAAAAGACAAATCAGTTTCATTTACATATAATCATCAACTTCATGAATGTGAATGTCAGAGTTAAAGCAACCTTTTGATGTCATGGTCAGTCAGAAGTGTTTCTTACCTTGACCTGGACCAGTAGAGACCCTCTTCATAAGTCTGAGCCCAGATCAGCTGATCACCCCAACCTAGACAGATGTAGACACCATGAAAGAACACCGACAGACTGTTTATTTCAATATTTATAACAGCAGTATACTCAAGTCTCAATCGCTCAGCCTTTGAGGTGTAGATGATGCTCACAGACCTCTGGATAGAGTCTGAGGGATCCTCTTTCCAGTTTTTGGGATGTATTTCCCAAAGGTGGAGGAAACGGCCACCAGGACCAAGAGTGCAGACAACAACGCTCTGATCATCCTTATATGCTTACTGGAAGACGAGGAAGAGTCAAAGAGAGGGGAAAACAAATCACAAAACATGACCTGTTCAAATTTTTAAACTGTGAGAACAAAGAAAAAACAATATTAAAATGACATCAAATCTGTCAGGAATGGACTTAAAATCAAACTTTCCCTTCCAGAAGAACGAGGGTTGAGCTATGTTCTTTAGTGGTGTCACAGAAGAATCAACTTTTTAAGATTATTTTCTTGGCCATTTGCCAACAGACAGGAAATGAGTGAGGAAATGAGCTGAGGTCTGGACTGGAATCTATCAGTGGATGTTGCAGCTATGTGCTATGGGCTGTAATTCCATGTCTTTCCGGACACCCAGGATTTGCAGTTTTGCCTAAAAGTTATTTTCACATCATTAAAAGTTTAACAAACTCAAAGAATCACAGACCTTTTAGATATATACAACAATGACACGTGAGACATTAGGCAAAAATAACAAAAGAAAAGTAATGGAACAGAGATCATCTGCAGTAAATATTAACTCAAATCAAAAAGTGCAGTGCAGTTTAACATAAATGTTAAAGTCCAGGTTGTACCACCAGAGGGTGTATAGACTTTTTCAAAAACTTCCATCCAGTGCAGCTTAACAAGCTCTGCAAAGAACAGTTTTCCATTGTGTTTAATCACTATAAAATTTTGCTCATCATCAAATGAATTATTACTGTTCTCATCCTCCCAGCCCTGACAGCTAGTCTAATAGACTGCAGTTACACAGCATTTGCGGATTAAAGTGAAAGTAAAAGACCTGTGTAAGATTTCATTTCCCTCCAGTTAAAAAGCAGCATTCAAAGAGCAGGGTGGCTTGTGAGGACATGCCCTGCGTCTTACCTGTTCCCCACTGCTCAGGTGACTGTGTTTGTGGGCTGTAGCTCCAGGATCTGCTGTACCGTCACTCTCACCTGTCCCCTATTTAAACACCTGTTCTGCTGCGGCCCCGCCCCCTTCCCATCCCCCACATGAATCGTTAAAGTGATCATCCAATCCTCTGCACACCTGAAGACACAGCGTGGCTTGAGACGTATTTTCACATCGGGTTATTTTAAATGTGATTTTACTTTGTTTGATTTATTTTTAATGTTTGAATGTCCACGACTGGGTTTTAATCATACTACCTGAACCATTTTTATACAGTTGGACGCTGTGAGAGATAATTAATAATCAAGTGGATTCATATTTTCTTCACAGGTTCATGTGTGATTTGGGTGAAATGGGATGTTTGGCGTGGATCCAAGTACAAGTCATCATATTGGCCTGATTGCAGAATGAGATAAGAGGCTGGATGATGATTGGTCTTCGTGTGATTGGCTCAGGACATGGAGGTGCGTGTGAAGTAGTCATTCCTACAAAAGTCAACAAATTGAATCAGTCATGAAGATGAACAATGAAGGATGTTCATCTAAGTGTCACAACCACAGCCATGAACACACTAGGAGTTGATACTGACCTATGAAGAGACTGTACATAACCATATATGATGAATGATTAAAATGTGAACTCTTGTATTCCTGTTAGTACTGTGTGCATTCTGCCTGAGCTTTATCTTGAAGCATCTCAACGGTCTCCTGTGTCCTGCAGCGGGGAGCTCAGTGTGACCTGACTGCTATCAATGGCAGCTTTGTTCAGTCTCAGCGCAGTCCGGGCCTCCTGACAGCCAATCTGCTGCTACTGAATCAGTCCTTTTACTGCCCTCCCTGCATCCTGGAACAGCAACCTTTCCAACCATCCACAGTAGACTCACCCCCCACCTGTACTGCTGAAGCATTTCCTCTCCTGACTGTCAGCGAGGAGGCGGCTAGTTTTTATGTACTTCTCTTTGCATTCAGCCATCTTTACCTCCGCCAAGGAGGTGGTGTTTTGGCTGGTGTTGGTTTGTCTGTCTGTTTGTTTGTTTGTTTGCAACATAACTCAAAAAAATATGGACAGATTTTGATGACATTTTCAGGAAATCTCCTTTCTGGGACAAGGAATAACTGATTAAATTTTGGAGATGATATTGATATTAATGTGATTCCAGTTGCTAAGGGTATGTTTTTATGGTCCAGGAATCCATTGAAATAGATAAATCAAAGGTAGGACTAATATTTGGGGTGTAAGTCACAATAAGCTGGGGGAACTGTGCTGCTTGGCGGAGGTCTGTGCTCTCCGAGTGCTTTTCTAGTTGTTTATGCAGCATTCATTTAAAAAAGCTTAGAGTACTTCACAAAGAAAAAAACATAAGAATTGACAGACACTTAGTCTTACAATTGACAAGACACTCTTTGTTAAGGGTTTGTAATGATGGCTCAGCTATGGCTGTAGTTCTTAAGGAAACCTAAAGAGCTACTGCACACTTAAACATGTTCTTTGAGCTGTAAACTAAATTATATGACTGTATACTCTGAAGAAACACAACGGAGCTGTTATTGCTAGATTTCTGGCAAAAATATAGCCAATGCAAGGCTAATGCTAACATAGAGTTCACTGTTAGGGACTTATTTACAACATGACATTTATATTAAAAGACGAAGAAGAATGGCCTCTAATCAGAGGCTTCACCCTGGATTTAGTTTGCCCTCATATCCACAGGTCTATTACTCCTCTCTGAATATTACTATGAATCACAAAAGGTGACCTACTAATTGTGTAAACAACTTATGCAGTAGCCATCTTCAGTATTTGCTAACTTGAACCGTGTGAACTGAATAGTTAGTTAGTATACAATGAAATAGGATGAAACAGGTCAATGTATTAATTAACTAACTCCTATTAGGTCATGACCAGTATGGTATTTTCTAAATTATCCAGTTTTTTACGCATCTTTGTGAGTGAAAATCCAACAACTCTGGATCTGAATATAAATTCACGTGAATACTCTGTCAAATGACTTGTAATCTTCTCTCTGTCATTGTCTGGTCAGTCAGGTTGTTTAGAGAGAAGGGTGGAGGAACGAGAAGCTGTAGACTACTCAAGCATGGATACTGTGCACTCCACAGCCACTTCTGATCACCAGGGAGTCAGAGTGAGTAAGTACACTGCTCCACTTGCACTGGTCCATTTGTTGAGGGCATTTACTACTCAGCCTTGTAGTGGTTTGGGGACGTAGTACAGTACCCATATTTAAGTGTGTGCTGGTCGGTTGTGGTCGGTTGAGATGAAAATTATAGCTAAGATAAGATAAACCTTTATTCGTTCCACAGTGGGGAAATTCACAAGCTCTTTTACCAAAATGGAATATTGTCTCTATTCATTGTTTCTTTGGGAATGTTGGCATAATTTTTTAGTCTTAAAGTTTCAAAGATAACCCAGTTAAATCCTGATTTTTTTTCAGACCAGAATTGCTTAAAGCATCCACTAGAAAAGAGGTTAAAGGTCATGGACCAGTAGTCAGTGAATGGCTGGATAATGATCAAGGAGCATGTTCACACCTGACATCAGAGAGCACCTTTGAACAGAAACAGAGGACATGCATATATACAACCATATATACAACCATTTCTTGTCATGTGACTATTGTCTGTACTGGTCGCCAGCATCTTTATGATGATGCTGCATCTGCTGCTAAAGACTGTAAGATGTGGTTGTTAGCCCCTACAAGAAATCTATGAAGAGAACCTTATGTTAAGCCTGTTTATGTCAGACCAATATGTCATGTTTATTAAGCTTGCACTATTCAACCAAATGGAAATACTGCTGCATGTAAATGTGCCCTGTTTCCTGCCTTTATATGGCTTTATGATTTTATATAACTGTCTAGATCTTTGATGTGTCATTGTTGTGACATATTTGATTTCATTTTATTCCTGTTTTATTCCTTTGCTTTTATTTTTCATGTAACACATCCATTGCATTCTTCTGGTAAAGTCAAATCAAATGTCCCAACATATTACATACAATACTTGTTTTAGATGCTGTGTTTTGTGACGTTGCCTTGTAACCAGGATATGAGAGCAGTTTAGTGCTGAGGTGTCCTTAACCCCTGCTTTTTCTGTACAGACTTTCACTCCATGCCTCCTTTTCTCCTGTTGTCACAGCACTGTGGTCAATATTTGAACTAAAGGGCAGGGTTAAAGGCCACTCCTATTAACCCTCAGCATTCACCAGCTGCACTCAGCCCTGCCCTGATAACACGGATCTGATGCTGACTCTTTCCACACACTGCTATTGGCCAGCCCACTCAAATAGGATGCAACTTCCTGGTTTAAAGTAAAGTACAATGAAACAGGTCATGAATTTACCTCAGATAAAGCTGAGAAATGCTAACACACGTGTTAACTAACTCAACAGTCTTTCACTTAACACACCTACCCTGTATTCGCCTCAGCTCTCTCCTGTCATCTAAGGCATTTTTTCTCTTTTGAATCTTTCATTTCTGCCTTATGTGGTAGAAAGAAATACATTTCTTTGTGTAAAAAAAAGATCAGTGTTGAGACTATTGAACAGGTAGATAAGATCACTGTGAACACATCAATGGAGGAATTATTTTATTATATATAAAATCAATATATGTCTTTGAAAGCCAGTGGCAGCACTTATTTATTGGTTTTTTGGGTTTTTTTGTTTGTTTGTTTGTTTGTTTGTTTTTTTGGGGGGGGCATGTTTTGCCTTTATTGGATGGTGACAGGAAGAGTCAGACTGGAAACAGGGAGAGTGTGAGGAGTGCAACATAAAACAATATGTATTATGTATTATTTCAAGGTGCACTGACAAGCCCCATGAAGCTCTAATTAGGTACAGTGGTGGTTTGAGCACAAGTCACATCAGCATGCCAACATGCTCACAGTTCTTACATTGGGCAGGTATAATGTTCACTATGTTCACCATCTTAGTTTGGTTTATTAGCAGGGATCATATGCACTGTACATTATACAATGTACAAGTATACTAAAAGAAAGATCTCGCATGTCTGATTGTCCTTCCTTTTATATCACTAGTATATGTGTTTGGCAGAATCAGCTGCAGTATTGTAAAGTGTGGGACAGCTCATTTTTACCCTGACAGACCAATCAGAACCAGTCAGCAGAATAAAACCAGCCACATTTTTATTTTGTGATTCTGCAGTTAATTATAAACACAAAGGTTATCAGTGTTGGGAGCAATGCATTACAAAAGTAATGTGATTACTGTAATATATTGCTGTTTGCTGTAACGCAAGAATGTAAGGCATTACTGAAAAAAATTGGGTAATATTTTACTCGGTACAAACTTCAGTAACGCGCATTACAATCATAGACTGTATAAAACATGGACGTGACGTCACCCATAGATTTCTGAAGAGCGAAAAGACAATAATCGTAATGCACAGCCATGTTGGCAGTGGGGATGCTGCCTAACTCTGGTTAATCCTTGATGTTACTGTTTAGCTTCAGGCTAAACTCCTTTGACGAACAGCTCAATGTCTCAGCTGATGCGCCCCGTGATGGAGGCCTCCACCTATTTCCAAAGATTTTTAAAAAATCGCACTATGTTATAATGCACCAACACCATCCAGCACCAGCAGACAACAACAAAACACAGCCGTCTTGGTGTTATTGTCAATTTCCCGGAGGGAACCTCCCAAAGGGATTAATAAAGTACTCTGTCTGTCTGTCTGTCTGTCTGTTAAAGAGAATAGGAATAGAGATCAAAAAAAGACTGTATCTTGTCATGTCATTAGGCTTTAGGTAGAAATATACTGGGCTCTAGCTCTATTGATTTTAATATAAATAGGCCTACAGTTACAGTGTCTCTATCACAGTTTATTAGACTTTAACCTTTTATCTGTTTTTGAGATTCTGGCTATGCTTTTTCCTTGTATTGCACCATGAACCATCATTGTGCCTATTAGGCGATATATTCTACTGTTATATATTCTGCTGTTGTTAGCCTTAAGCCTGGCTCAGTCATTCTCAGTCTCAGTTATCGCCCTCCATTAGATGTGTAA
The DNA here is from genome assembly GCA_037975185.1 of Centropyge bicolor. NCBI lineage: Eukaryota > Metazoa > Chordata > Actinopteri > Pomacanthidae > Centropyge > Centropyge bicolor. The sequence continues at coordinate 1,738,064 of JBBMOC010000005.1, forward strand.
TGAGCTATAAGCTAAATTTATAATTTATAATGCCAAATCCATACTTCCAGTTAATTTGGTAAAAGTAATGCAGTAGTAGTGTAATGTATTATAATTCAGAGACAGTAGTATTGTAAGGTAACTAATTCCTTTGAAATGACAGTAATAAGTAATCCATAATGTATTACATTTTTGAAGTAACTTGCCCAACACTGAAGGTTATGAGGGTCCAATTGACCCGCACACATTAAATTTAGTACAGACATTCACAACACATTAGTATGCTCATATTTTACACCTGCAGTCATGACCATAAAGGAGGAAATGCCAAAGAATTTCTCGGAGGAAAAGACTAAAAAAAAAACCTCAAAAGCAGCAATAGGTCAAATTGGTCGACAACATAAAAGAAGGGTTAACCCAGGACAGGGTCCACAGAATTAGGTAATAGCACTGCCTTACAGGTGCCCGTCACTCAGTCTACCACATTGGTCCAGACAAAATTATATCATGAAGAATAAATTCTGTGTAATTCAATGATCTACTGACCTTTCCTCTATCACCATCATCAGGTCTCAGATTCTTACTGGTATAATTCTCTAGGCACATTCATTCTCCCCAAAGGAGGAGCCCTTTTTATTTTGGACACTTGAGTGCCACCATCAGGTCTTTAGCTCCACTACAGGTGAGAATAGTGCACAAGTAGGTTTAAAAAAAAAAAAGGGGGTGGTATATTGAATAATTGGTTATTATTGTTTTGTTCAGTTCAAGTTTGTTTTTTTCAAGGCTTTTATCAAAATGGACATACAAGGTGCAAATACAACACCCCTGTAAGAAATAAACTAAATCCAATGTTATAGTCCTGCACTAATAACTACATTTGCATCCATCTTTTAGTTTTTGTACAGCTTACAATTATCTATCGGGCTGCTATCAATTTGAAGGCTCCAGTACGTTGTATGTTTATATTTTGTTATTTTGCCTCACCCCAAAAAACAAATTGATATTTATAAATTTGCCATAAGGTTGAATTTACACTTGTGTTTCCCCATCTTTGACAGTGGAGTCCTGTTTGGATGGGATCACTTCATGGTCAGAGGAAAGGACTACAATCACTTTCACATAGTGCACATGATATGTGAGTGTTGAATTAAGACAGATCTGAAAAAATCTTAACCCATATTTCTCTAAACAATATATCTTGCATAGTGCAAGTGTTTGCATTGTGTTTCATATCCCTCTAGTTACTCTTTACAGAATGCTTACATTCCATTCATACTAGTTGCTGTTCTCAGCAGTCCCACTTTCAAATAAAACATAGCACTGTCTATATTTGGACATTTATTCAATACACTGTGTACAAAAGAATTCCAACTGAAAATATGACATGTATGAATGTGTATTCTGTATTCAAACAAACACGACTACAAACAATTCATACCGACAAAAGTTTGAACCCATCTTAAAAAGGGCCAATGTTGTCGAGATTGTATCAAAATAAAAAAAACATGGAGGGTGGAGAGAGCAACAAAAAAACATTACATTCTATCAGTCCCACAAGAGACACAAAGGTCATTGTTTTCACAGAAAACACTTAATATCGCTGACCCACAGAGCAGTTCATTGTTCGTCTGGCTCCGTAACACTGGTGATATAAACCCCTCCTGGGTCAAGATGGGAGTACAGAAGATGCAGGCAGCGGCTCTGAGATCAGGGAGAAGTTGCTCATCTGACGATACCATAGCATGTTTGATGCTCATGATTGTCACACCATACACACACACATCAAGCTGATGGTCCGTCTGTGAGCTACTGAGTTAGAAAGCACAGAGGGAAAGTTTACATATTATTACACACACTGTTGTTGCTTTTTCACAGTCTCTTCACATTCAATGCCAGCTGTTGTAAAAAAAAAAAGAAAGAAAAAGAAAAAAGAAAAGAAAAAGCCTTTGTCTTTAGGTCAGCAGGGTTCACTCTGATTTTTTTCTCAGGATTGGGCGAAATAAAGCTGTTTAAATACAATGCAATTCTTCTTCAGGCCTAGCTTTAATAAATCATAGCTGTTGGTCTTTATCTTTATAAAGTGCTTCCTAAATCTTTGTCTCACATTTAATAATCATGTAAGAAGGGAAAAGATTTTTGGCTCTGTACAAACATGACTGATGAAGTAACAAAACTAGGAATACGAAAGCATCACACATGTAGTTACACAGTACAACAGCCACAATAAGAAGGGAATTCAGTGGTGTGGAAAGCTTTCTACTGAGTAGACTTCCATTTGGACCATGTTAACAGTTAAATAACAGAGCTGATAGGCAGCTAACTGCTGCAGCTTAGATACAGTGGTCAACAGCGGTGGCTAGTTTCAGTCTCACTGTTAAAAATGATGACAATAAAAACACAGATCCATCGGTGATCATCTCATATTGTTTGAGTCCCTCAATTACACTCCCTTCTGTTGTTTGTTCTCACTGAGCTCACTGCTTCAGGTTAGTCCTACAGAATGACTTCATATACACTTGAGAGAAGTAGGAAAGTACTTCCTACTTGTTTGTGTGTTAAGCAACAGCCCAGACATTCTGCAGTGGTTTGATCACACAGACTGTTTTTTCCAGAGGCGAGCAGTTATCAGAGTTGTTCCTAGATGAGCAGCAGTGTCGCCTAGTGTCCATGCTGTGGGTGCTGGTTGTGTTGGTTGTTAGCTGGGTGGTTGGGGGGCAGCGGTGGTCCATTTACGCCAGGGTGGTAGAAGGCACAATTGCTCTCATACCTGCAGCTTCCCTTCATCATGAAGTGACGACACACAGCCCTCTTGGACATGTCTGACCGGAGGAAACAAATTAAAATTAGAGTCACACTACACAAAAATACACAAAGTCTACAGACCACCCTCAGTCCCCCCCTTCTAGCATCAAGACTGAACTGTTTAACTGTAGTGTTAGTGTTAAAAAGAAAAAGCCAGAGCATGGCAGTGGCTACTAAGACATGTTGACTGTGAGTATTGATGTTGCTGATGGAGTTAGTGCTGTGGAAATTATTAGTACAGGTAACATCACCCCTTTATTGGTTTGTGCTGGCCAAAACTATTATTTAAGACTAAGAGAAAATAGACTATAACTCCCAAGCCCTATGTCCCACATACCATTCATAATGTTGTGTCCTCCTCTGGGCCCTCCTCGTCCTCTGCCCCTGAAGCCTGGCTCTCCTCCTCCTCTGCCTCGGCCTCCTCGGTGGAAATGACCCCCTCGGTGGGGCCCTCCTCTCATGTTGTCATCTCCCCAGTAGTTGCCATTGTCTCCTCTGCCCTGGCCTGGTGGTGGCCCCATCATGCGTGGGCCTCCACCACTGTTAAAAGGTGGTCCATGGTTGTGAGGGGGTGGGGGGTGGTTGAAGCGTGGCCCACCGGGTGGGTTGTTCGGCGGGTAGCCACCATTCATGGGCATCTGCATGTGCATGTTCATGTTGTTCATATTGTTCATGCCTGGACCATGGCCTAGCAAACCCTGGTTAACTAGTTAGAAAGAGAAACAGGTTGAACAACAGTGAGCACAGAATGACCAAAACAGGTGGACAATATGCTATGACAGCAGGAGGGGTGTAGTTCAATAATGGATTGAGATGGACTGAATTTACCTGGTGGAGGTCCACCCTGGTTCTGGTTCTGAGTTTGCTGCAAGGAGCCCAGTAGCTGTTTAATCTTGTCTGAGAAGTCGGGCTGCTTGATTAAGTCTTCAGTTGACTGGTTACCAGAAGCACCCTGATGACAGATGGCTTTTATTAGCTAAGCATTTTTGCATCCAACTGCAGAGATGTTAAATATGTATAGTTAAATGTCATAAAAATAAAATGTAAAATAGGTGTGCTTTTATGAACGAGTTAGATGCAAAGCAAGATCCAAAAACTCAAACAATTCAAAAGATAAGAACAAGCTTCTACACTTACCATGATAGATGACAGCAGCTCCTGCACATTGACAGTGGGAGTCACAGGGTTGTTGACAGTGTTCGTGGCTTGTGGGCTGCGAGAGCTGTTGCTCAGATTGACCATTAGGTTGGCCAGGACGGGCGGCAACTTGGAGCTCTCGTTCTGGGCCATGGCAGAGCCCTGCTGTGATGTGGTGTCCATTGGCTCACCATAGCCATCATCCACCATGGAGGAGTCCTAAAGGGGAGACGGGACTGACAGCTTAGTAGGCAAGATATTACACACCCAAACAGAATGTGATAATTAAAAGAAAAAGATATGAGAGTGTGTGTGCTTTGGGTGTACTAACCTCATCCAAAGGGATTAGACGGGGAGGCATGGGTTCATAAGGCTCTGGGTCTGGTTCATGTGGACTGTCAGGCACACTAGTGATAAGAATGGATGGGAAATAATTACCACACAGTAAAGGCCCTCACCCTAATTTCTTTAGAGAAGCTACAAATCTAAAATGACATTTATGGATGGCCTACATATCTTTGCTCTTAAAAAGAAAGCTTATAAATTACCACAGATACAGCAGGTTTTGTTTACTGTCCTACCTTTCTTTGCTGAGGAAGATCTCCTGCAGGATGCCCATTTCGCGGTCTCGCTGGGTGAGTTTCTCTGTGCTGTTGGCACCAGGGGTGACCAGGCTGCCAGCCAGCATCAGGGGCCTTGGGGGTGTCCAGGGGACTCTCTCTTCCATTGTGTCATGGGAGAGCCGACGGGCCATCTCAAATGTCTGCCTGTCCATCATCAGCTCTCGTTTGGCAGCCTCACCAAAGTCTTTAATCTTGTTGACGTTGACTGTGAATTGTAATTGAAAGTGTAATAATACTATTAATAATTGTATATTTTTAGGAAGAGCAATATCATTTAAGAATGCAGTCTTATCTTTTACCACCGTATCTTGACAAAAGTCTACTTTTGACAAGAAACAGGAACACTGGTTCTTAGAACAGTACACACCCAACTTAAGACACAATGGGTATTTCGCACACTCATCACATGTCTTACCTCTCTCTGTCTCATCCAGATCAAAGTAGAAGTAGTGCTTAAGCTGCTCCTCCTCTGCCCAATGGACTGTCTTCTTCTTCTTGCCCTTCTTGGTCAAGCTTTCTTCTTCTCCCCGTGGTTCTGCCAGAGCATTAGGCTTCTCACCTACAAATACCAAGAGATGACAGGAAAGACATATGTTCAGAGATTGAGAACACACAAAATATATAATAGTACAATGTCCAAGAAGCTCATCAAACCCTGTTATGATAAAGAACCATGTGGGTGAGTTTGAAAGGACCATACCATTGTCAGAGGCCTCAGGGTCCTCAGAGGGAACAGGAGTTCCAGGCTGTTCCACGTCCTGGTTTTCATCAGCAGGAGTGGTGGAAGCAGCAGTTTCTGGAGATGACGGTTTGGCAGAAGATGAAGAGTACGTAGAGGGTTTGCTGTCAAATGGACTTGCCTGAGGACAAAAAAGGAACAAGAGTGAGAAAACAAGTTTAATACAGTATAGTTCAAAATGTATGTGTAAGAAGACAAAGATGATAACAGCTAACACTTCTTAAATCTTTGAAAGTCTTGCATGAGGAGACAGACTGATGCTTTGATTCGGCTATTTCCTCATTTATGTGCAAAGCCTATTTACATAAGAGAAGGGAAATTATACCAAAACAGCACAGGAAAGTCTGTCACGCTTGGTTAAAATGTAATTCTGGGGATTTGGAAAAATCTCAATTAAGAATGTTGAAATATTCTGAGAATGTTTTGAACCAACATGGTCATATTATACTGATACAGATCAACCGAAACCAGTCAGTACCTTGTTAGATGTAGGGGAGACTGCCTTGGTATTCGTTGTAGCACTAGCACCAGGTTTCTTCTTCTTGATCTTGATCCCTGGCACTGGGGCAGAATTCAGCGCATCTAGGAACCCTGTGCACTCCATCGCTGCGATGAAGACAGTAGAGAGCAGCTGCTATATCATCTCTTTAACATATAGTTAAATGTGTTTTTATCTTAAAACTCATTGATGCTTGAACTTACGTTGTGCTGGAATGATCTTGACTTTGATCTCTTTGGCAGAGTTAGAGGGGGTATTGAGAGGCTTGTATTTCTTCTCCAGAGGTGGAGCATCTGACGGACCAGAGCTGTTGAAGGAAAATAAACATGAAAGGAAACATGTAAGTACTATATAAAGCACCTCATGGCAACAATGTATGAGGTAGTTGCATGAGTACACCACACGATGGTGCTGCGCTAACAGAGGCAGTAAGGCAACAGGCAAAGGGTATAGTACCTTGGTCTCTTGAGGACAGGAGGCTTGATGTTGTACTTGTCACCAAGCTGTGGGGCAGTGGGCGTCTTCTTAGCAGGGGCCGGGTTGGGAGTGTCCATCTCCAATCCTACACAACACAAATATCATTATTTTTTCTATTATTATTATATTTCATACAGACTTTTTCAGAATCTAACATTCAAGGCCAACTACATCACTGCTCATCAGGTTAAGTTTACCTATGGAGCGAATCTTTGCGTGGCTGGGTGCATGAGCTTTAGGTTTCTCCTTCTTCTTCTCCTCATCTCCACTCTTTTCTTTCACATCCCGCACCAGCACCTTGCTCTCCTCTTTCCTCTTTTTCTTATCTAGAAGATTGACATAGAGTGTGTTACAAACTGTTGAGGGAAGGAGGCATTGTAAGACAGACCTTTTAAAAGTGAAAATGACCGGTCTGTACCAGCAGGAGAGTTGCCACTGCTCGAGACACTCTGAGAGCGGATTGTCGCCATCCAGCCATCTACTAACACGGATGCCAACTTCCTCAGATCTAAAAATAAAAGACAAGAATATTAGTTGGATATACGCTGCTGCCTATATCTATAAAACAGTTTAGATTTTAATATGCAAGCAAACTGACCTTCAGTCTCTGCACTCTTGCTCAGCTGCTTCACTAGCTTAGCTGTGTTGTTCTGGGAGAAAATAAAAGTGCAAACAGTAGGTTAGATGGTAGAGTTGCTTGAATGTATGGCATACTGGGTTTGTGTTCTGGTGGATGAACTGAGACAGTACCTGTTTGAGGTGGTCCACTTTGAGGGGCAGCTTCTGTAGTGTGAGCAAGATTAGCTGCAGAAGGGGGGTGTTGTTGGTGGTTTTGGAGTAGGTGAGCCAGGAGTTAAGCAGCCTGTAGCCACCAACTCTGATAAACCTGTAAGAAAGGGAAAGTGATGTATAAATAGATGTAGTATTACCTGAGTGGAAAAGGTACATGAATTTAACAAATCAGTATTCCAATACATGATGTTTACATCATCCTGTTATTTCCATTGACAGCATGGTTGAGTTACACAGTGTTTGTGATACTGCCTTATAATAAATTTGAAAATGCCAAACAACATTCTTTGAAGTCTACTAATTCAATCATTTGAAACTGTGTTATAAGAACAAACATTACTGTAAATTGTTACTGACTCAAAGAAGCGTTTATTTATTAATTATAAAGTAATTTAGGCACTCAATTGTGTACTTTATTCAAATCAAGACTTTAAATTTAAGATGCATTCATTTTATATTTACATGCACAAGCGCACAATGTTCTTTTGCAAAAATGTATGTATGTTTATTACAGTGTCATTTAACTTTTACAGAATTGAATTTTACTTCCTACTTTTATTTACGCTCTGGACCACTCTTGAATTAAGTAGGTTGTTTCGGCTAGAGTTCACACTTTTCCTTTAATTGAATGGAATGTCTTCATACTTCATCAACCTCTGTGTTAATATTACTTAGTCATTAATATATATCATTAAGATGAAGACAGGCAATACATAGTATTCAAAGTAGAAATAAGGCCTACCTGTTTAGAACATCATGGGACTTTGTCTGCAGCAGGATGTTCAGGTACATACATCTACTGACCATCTTGGTAGAAGCTTTCATCAGGCTGTATTGAAAAAGAGCAAGGATGTTAAGATATCCCCTGTGAGAGTCATAATTCAATCATTAAGTTACAGCTATACATTTAAGACACACAATTGTCTAATTTCACTTTCTCACCTGAACACCTTTGGGACACCCTCCAGGCTGCGGAGCTCGCCATCTTTTCCCAACAGGGCCTCCACCCCCTTCAAAATCTCTCTGGGGTCCACTGGTCCCCCTGCCATATCTGAAATACACACATCACACAACTTAAACACGTGCCAGCAGGACCCAGGTGTATTACATTTGATAATATGTACAGGCAATCATTACATTATAATAAAAGTGATTAAAGTGCTATTTACTGCGGACTCTTAGTTTGCCAAACAGAAAGGGAGCTCCACGCTACAGAATTCCACCCAGACTATCTTTAGGACTCAACAGCTTGAATCTGGCTCATTTCAAGAGTCCCACCAAGGTGCAAAAACCAGTTCATGTCCAACACCAAAAACTCATAACTGTATCAGGCCAATAAGGTGACAACATAATCGCGCCGTCCAGATTACACAACAACCTATTTGTATCAAGAACATTCCATCAATACCAAGGTCCAAAGAAACAATGCACAACACCCAAATCAGGAGAGCAACACAATGAGCCAGCCAACAAGGTTTGATCACCTCTCGTCACATATTAACTTAGAAAGTAGTGATTCGGGAGCAGACCGTTCTGATCTACTATACAGTAAACTATTTTAATAACAGACTAAGAAAGAAAAAAAGCAACATTATATAAACTGATGATCTGGCCGACATGGTCACAAATTCAAATAAAAGGCAGCAGCATTTTCCTCCACACAGCACTTTGTTGCTCTGGCAGTCAAACATCCACAGCGAGTGATGGCTTCAGTGTGCTGCATCATACTTCAGATGTTTGTAAGGGTTCGTGAGGCCAACTTGACACCAGCTCAGCAGGGACAAGGACAGGATGCTTACTCCTCAGTGCCAGATTGTTTCCTCTCTGGGACTTTTACTTGCAGGACAGGATATATAATGTGTTAGAATGTGTATGTGTGTTGGGGGGGGAGCACTGTTTATTCCAGATCAAGCTATGATTTAAGAGGCTGCAGCGGGAATGCAGACAACAAAACTACATGCTTAAAAAGTTGACATAAGAAAAGTTACAAGATTAAATCTACTTATTTATTTACCTGTTTCTGTGATCACAACAAACTTAAGCATTGATATGTATTCAATATCTAAAATGACTTTTAAAAGAAGAAAAATATATTATTTATATGAATCAAACACAAAACAAGGTGAAAGGTCAAAGTTTTGTTAGAATAAATGTGGCCAAGGAGAGGGATTTTGGCAAGAAATATTACTGATAAGGATTTATGAAGTTTTTAATAGCACACATCTATCACAATCATTCACATTTGTGCAAAAAAATGCAAATCAAAAAGGAGAATGGAAACAGAAAAATTAATTAATTAATAAAATCTGTCCTCATAAAAACGTTTTTTCACTAATTAATATGGCATCTGATGAAAAGATTAATGGCACAAATTGTAGATTGTATGCATCAACAAATTAATTGAATGTGATTGAGGGTAACCATATGAAGAATGAAATTCTTAAAATGTTGAATTAGTCAGTTTAATATTTGTTTGTGTCCTTTTAATTGTCAGACTGAAGGCATTTCTACAGGACTACATGACTATTAACTAATCAAGCCAGAGGGTACAAGTCAGGCCAATTACTGCCACCTACAGGTTAGTGTATATTTACACACTAGTACTATACTGTCTGAGTTGTTGCAGAATAGAGAAATGCATTATAAATTAATACAATTGTTAGTGCATTACATGACAATGGTCTGTACTGCTACACATTGGTCTCTTAAACAAACTCATGACTGAAAGGCACTCATTGATTTATATTTTCAGTATTTTCTATCAAGTACTTGCTATCTTTAACAGATTTGACTAAATCCAAACACAGCCAACATTAAGTCAATTGGCATTTGTGAATGTCTCCACTTTTATGATTTATGGATTATCATGACAAAGGTGTTATAAATAATCTCCAAATGGTTCATGATATAATTGCTTGGAGTGAACCTTGTAAGCATGCACTTATTTTTTTTTTCTCCATGTTTTTGCCTTTTATAAGGAAATTATTTTCGTGCCAATTTGTCAATACATGTAACAGAACCTGCAATCCTGGTGGAAATCAATTCATTGAAAATGTCATGACGTGAGGAATCAGTTAGGTCTTACCCGTTTAACTGTTGTAGTAGAAGTTTTATATAGTCTCAGACCTCCACAACACTGCAAATAACCCAATTCCTGTAAATGTCACAATTGTTATACATATAAACAAAGTCAGTGTTAAACATGGCCCTGGTTCCTGGTTCAGTGGGGGAAAGAACATTATTTGTGCATAGTCATATTGTGGTGTTATCACATATACCACTGGTACATTATGGCAAAACAATCTCAATGACCAAGTCCTCTACAAATCATTACTGTAATTTGTATAAGGGTTGTGCAACAACATATCTGGCTATGAGTAAGGCAACGAGGCATATTCATAGAGGAGAAACAGAATGAATGAAATCACCGTGTAAAACGCCCCCGGTTATATAAGGGCAGGTCAGGCAGCCTATAAATGGCTTGCGCTTAACCTGACATCTGTCATAGCTGAGAACATGCCTGCTCCTGTGGCCTAGCTGATTCACCAAGAGGAGGGATCTGGAGGCTCACTGCTCATCAGAGCCCTCCCTCCATTAACCACTTCGACGACGGCAGACCAATCCCTACGCAAGCAACAATGGCTCAGAGCAAAACACCGTACTGGCGGATTAAAAAAAAAAAAAAACACAACAGAAAAAAAACAAGGCGACGTGCACCAGATATCTCGCGAAACATATGGCAAAGAGACAATGCGATGGAAACCAGTCTCTACTTATTCTGCGTTTCAGTTTTGTAAAACTCCCAAATGTTGCTCCGAGGAGAACACGGATAGCCCCCGGAGCAGTCCGAGAACGAAAAGGAAAACCACAACCAGTCCACCATATTTGTCAGTCCCGACTGTTTGTGCTTCGCTTGAGTCATCCTGCAATCTTTATCCACAGATTGCCGAGTACATGGTGCAGGCGCTCGGGAAGTCCCTGTGCTACAGTTATCGACATTTCAACACACACAGTGCTTCATAAAATATGTCCACAATCCTCAAACTAACGCAATCTTTATGTATAGATTGCGGTGGGTGTTCGTTCCGTGGAGCAGCCCCTACAAACCAAGTCTGTTTGGCAAAAAGTCCGACTTCATGAGCTGGAATTTGCTTTCTGTGCCTACGGCAATCTTTATGAATAGATTGCTTATGGTTATCTTACAAATTTACTGACTATATTTAGTTTTATTTGTACAATTAGCCCATTCCGTCTCACACACAAAGAAACGGAGCATTGCGCCTCCGTCCACTTTCCTGTGTGAGCTCATACTATAACATCGTCTATATTCAAACTGTTTGCCAAGCTAATTTACGGTGCCTGCTAGCAAGCTACCGCTAGGTAGCCTATTGTCTACGACCATTTTGATTTGATTTATCTCGATTTAACTTCAAAATCAACTTACTATTAATAATACAGGTCCTCAGCGTCTCGGGTATATTAGAGTGTGCTTTTCGGGCACTTATATCTCTTATTTCATCAATTTTATATCGTCAACCTTCATGGTTTTAATATCAACTGAAATACTTCTTATGGGTGGGGCTGTGGTAGCTAAAGACTAGCCTTTCCTTCAGGAACAAACTGGAGGCAAAAATAGTAATCAAATGTCCATTACTTGAAGAAAAAAATATGAATTTGAGTAGAGTTGTCCTCGACGGTTCAGTCTTCGGCAAAGCAAATTCATACCTGCAAAACACACATAAAACACAAGACATTTAAAATTTTGTTGTCCTTCGTCTAAATCAAAGTCCCTTGTTGTTTTATTAATACATTCAGTAGGAATTTCACATTTAAAACGGTCAAAATGTTGAAAATAAGGGTTGCTGTCTTTCTGACTTCACTTACCTTTGACCAAATCCAGGAATGAGCTCAGAGAGGAGGGACTTAGTTTTTATACTGCGTGACGCTTTTGACGTCATGACCAACGTCTCGGCTCCATTTTCGCTGAAATAAAATGGCGTATAATCGACCTTCTCTGTACGTTGAAGGCCATAATGGCGTAGCCCACATTTTGGAAGCTATAATTGTGAATTATTCCCTAGATTCACCTTGAAACTACTGTGTTGTTGTATTGTTGCAGAGACACTAAAGAGCACCAACGCATTTGGTTGATTTAATTGTACTGTAGAAATTCTATCATACATATATTTAGTTAATATTATTTCTTCAAAATGGCGACTGGTTTGTGCTTCAGGACCGTGATGGTCACATGTGCTCGTCAGAGAGAACGCAACATTTTTTTCGAATCATAGTTTATACTGAACTTACGATAATAAACTTAATAAAATGTAAATGATAACTATGATGTAAAGAATCTTGGCGTCAACACTATGATATAAAAAAATAACCCCTGATATAGCTACAACGTCGCTTTGAATATGACCTTTCAACTTCCACCTACAACCTTACTGAGGAAAAATGGCTGCCTCCTTCCGAGGGACCGTGAGGGCTTTGTACTATCTATCGCCTTCAATTTGCCATCCATTACGACAGTTTACGGTATTACATTTAATTGTGGTGTTGATATACTCATATATCGATTAATGTATGTGTGAAGTCTGTGCAAAGATTTCTTATATGTTTAAGTCAGAAGAAATGCTACGATGTTCATATGTCGTGCAGTAGCTACCTAGCTTGTTAGCCAATATGGTACAGTGTCTTGTACGGTAAAAGAAAAAAAAAAAACACCCTTGCATTAACTTAATTTAATTAGAATTTCATAACCGTTGCTAGTAATATTCACTCAGTAGAACATAGAGTTTTAGTACTCAGTAAGTATGGTATGTTTACATACATCCGCGGTGTAAGACAGGCTTCATGCATCTATAACATCTTTCGTTGTACGCTCAGACAGCAGGTTGGAAGTTATAAAGGGTTTTCGGGATGTTGTGATGATGACAGTAATAAGATGATTTTCTTTTGCATTCAGTCCGGTCTGCAGAGGCTGCCTGTCAGAACATGCCCTTTGTTTGTACCTCCAAGTCACTTTTTCTGCAAAGCAGCATCAGTGCAGGATAATGATGCTACTCTGGCTACTGAGGCTCTCTCCCGTTACAAGGACAGACCCTGGGATTACCTCGAGAGTGAAGGTATGGAGAGCAAAATCAAGTCTCATTGTCAGCACTTATACTTGGTTTTACAATGCATTCCTTTTCACTGACAGAGTACATTGAGAGGTATGGGACCAGTCCAGTGTGGGGAGGATACAGGAGGAACCACAAAGGAGGCATTCCACCACAGAAAACACGCAAGACCTGCATTGTAAAATCTCTATTTGAACCCACCCTAAATTAGTTCTATGCATTACATCTGTCTTTAAAAGTGAAGTTATTAATTCTGTTTCTGTTTCTAGAGAGGAGACAAAATATGTGGAAACCCCTGTCCAATTTGTCGGGATCCAAACATCATCATCCATCATCAGGTGGGTCAGCTTCTCAGTCACTCTCATTACATTTCTGTAAATTGGATTTGGCATCAAAACAAACATGGAAAGCCTAAGTGCAACTTAACTTTGACTTTTCGTCAAAACATGTAGGTGTCAGCTGTTTAGTGTTAAAGTTATAGGGAAATTCATTCTCCGCATTTAACACGACAATCCCCTGGCATAAGATAGCAATTCACCTGTGACAATTAGCACTGCAGCTAACCATTATTTATTTATCAATTAATATTATATTAATATTAATATATTTTTCCAATTAACCACTTTGTATATACAATTTCAGAAAAATACCAGTCACAAGTTTCCAGCGTCCAAAGGGATTTCTCCAAATGTCTTGCTTTATCAGATCAACAGTTTAAAATAGAAAGAAAATCAATTTTCAGGGATTTTTTTTTTTTTTTTTTTTTACATTTGAGATTCTGGAACATAGGACTCTTGCCACTTTTGTTGATTAACTAAACATTTCACTTCTAAAGCTAACACTGTCCAGTCAGTCAGCCAGCCAGACTCTACTCAGGACTACCCTGGAATTTTCTTGTTTGCTTTAGATTACTTTCCCTTAGAGCAATTCTAATGTACTTCTTAGTGCACTAAATTTATTGTACAGTTATAGTCACTACTTACTTCTTCAGATTAAGATTTTACTTTAAAAATCATGTAAGTTTATAAAATGATTAACTAGTGGTTCCCATCCTTTGTGGCATATGTCCCCTTAATATCAGTGTTGGAGTCCCCCAGTTTTATCTGGTGAACCTTTAAAAGGGGCCCAACTCCTAATTTGGGAGTTAACTACCTGACTGTATACAAAGTAGATAATACTAGCTCCATCTCAAGCAGCTACAGCAGGAAAATGGTGCTTACAGATTGCATTAGTATTACTACTCTGACAATGTCAGATAGAACCATTTATCAGCCACAGGGGACATTTTGTTGCATAAGGTTACTTTTGATACCTTTTGCAGAAATATTTGCAGTCAATTGAAATATTAATCAGCTTTTTTTCTTGTGTAATTAAATTATTAAATTGGGGTAATAAAATCACATCATATTTAGCACCATCATACAGTTCTATCAAGACATTATGCAGTACAACTGATTGCAACCATTTCATCTCTTATGGTATGCTTACCCAACTATGTCTTCTCTTGTAGAATGTGAAGCTGTTGCAACAGTTCATTAGTCCCCACACTGGGATGGTGTATGATCCCACTCGAACTGGTAAGAACACAATATGTCATCACAGGGAGTACATGTAATCCATTTGATCACACGATGGCTCATATTGTGATGGTTCTGTCTCCAGGTGTGTGTATGAAACAGCAGAAGAAGCTAAATGACACAATCAAAACAGCACAAGATCATGGTATGTAACAGATTTTTACATATATTCCAGAACCAGCCAGGTATCACACTAAGACCCTGTGTCCTCTTTTAGGCTTTCTTTCCTTTCAGATTCCATATGTGGAATTTTCAGGAGAAGACTACTCCAATTCCCACGATGCTGTGGGGTCCACACCACCTCCCCAGTCCTTAACCTCTGGTGACACCTGGTATAAATGGTATGGCGAAATAACACCAGATGAAAAAGAAGTGGCTAAAGTAAAGAAGACATACAAGGCTTACTTAAAGTGATGGAAACTACACAACCAGTCTTGTTGATCATGTTGCTCCAATTAATGCAATAACTTTAACTGCAAGTCTTGCCTATATATATGGAAATGTCTATCATGTGAATTTCCACCCTGTTTTCATATCCTACAAGTATGTAAATAAAAACTTCACAATGAAACTCATGATGAAAATTTTATTGTTTAGCTTTAATGTATCTTGAGCACAAATCATTATTCAAGATCTCTTTATTTATAGAAATGAATAGTAGGATCAACACACAAGTATCTGTCCGACTCCAACCCGTTAAAGATGTTACAGTCCAGAGGAAAGGGAATAGATGCCCTCCCAACAAGTCCAACATTTTTTATTAGCAGTGTTACTTTGTGAGACATGCCAACCGGTCCAGATGGAGTGTAGGTGGCGTATGATTGGGGAACACAGCACAACGCAACAGTGCATCCTGACGGCTCTGTGCAATCATGGGTTGACCTTGTTGACCATGGTCTCTCCCAGGGCCTCCAGCACCTCCCGCTTGTAATCATCAAAGTCTCCGTCAATCTGATTGATCGTACAGTCCTCCACTACCCACAGCTGGCACTGAGTCTCTGTGATGAGCCGGGCATCGTGACTCACAATGATCACAGCTGGACAAGAAGGGACAGTATGTTAATAGTGTAGAACCAACCAGTACACTGTTTTAAACATGCCATGGATAGCTTTGTCTATTAATTGATCATTGGAATGTAGTCTTAGCTGTTATTGTAGCTGTTGTCAAGAATTAATGCATTTCTTACAATGCAACTTGAGATTGGGGTGTGTTATCCTAGTAACAGCTGATGTAGAGATGAGCAGACCACAGAGATCGGGTACGATCACTTATAACTCAACATCAGATTTATTTCATTTTCTAACTTATACTCTTTAGCACCAACTGACATCACTTGAGGACATTCATCAGACAGAGCTCCCTCTGCAGACACAAATACTTAATACAGCTTTGCACATGTGCAGAAGTATCCCCCAACAATAAACACACTTCATTAGTGGAGTTCCCCTGTAAGGTCATACCATCTCCTCCCTTAAAGCATGCAGAAGCAAAGACATGCATTTTTCTTGTAGAATGGTTTTAGAAATGACCACTGCTTTTTGGTTTAGGTATGTTGTGGCTCTTTATCACAAAGAATACTGTAGACCAGACTTTATGACTTTAGAACCCAAAGTCTGGTAACACACGAGTAGTGTGAATGGTACCTAGAAGTGAACATGCTGAATCAGCTTGTTGAAGTGCAATTTCAAATTTGAATTAAGTGAGTGTGTGGGCAGTTTAAATTGCCACATGTTTTGTAGTTCCTTTCTCTTTTAAGATAATTCTTTATTGATCCCCCATTAGGGAAATTAGTGATTTTTAATCTATAGTTATCTATCTCTGTTTTTTATAAATATTCAATATTATACAGATTTTTTTCTTCATTCAACCTTAACTACAATTATGAAAAATATTAAATATCTTGGGACCCACATTTTAATGCCTTTGTTAATTATCTGTGATATGAAAACAAAAATGATCATCCTGGTCATCCAGCTGGGAGTACATCATATCCCTAATGGCCTTTGCCTCCAGTGCTTTGTCTCCACATTATATTGTGATAAACTGTTCATCTCCAACCAATAACTACATATGGACATATTCAGCACTATAGAGTCAACAGATCAGTTTAACAAATCAAATAAATATTTCAGGGAATAGTAACAGCACCACACCATGACCTTGAGAAGAAACTAGACTGTCTTAAAGAACAAAAACACTGTTTTTGTTAGAGACCCTTTTCTCCCCCAAACTTAGTAGTTATTAATACATAGTAATTCAAAATACATCACATTCATCAGTTGTAAAAAAACTTCATTTGCTGTGCAATATTTAATTTTGTTATAGTCAAGTGCAGTATTTTCATATTTAGACTTAATAATTGATATTCGATTCCTCTAGGTCAAGATCTAATTTTACTGGTCATATTTCTCATACCCATATTCTCATATATATCTCATGTACATCTGTATATAATCTTGTATAGATTTAAAAAAAAAAATTGTAAATACTTTTTATATTGTTCATATTTTTCATTTTACTTTACTTACTTAACTGCCCTAGTGTCTTTGCTGCTGCACATTGCAAATTTCCCCACTAAGGGACGAAAAAAGGTTTATCTTATCTTAAAAGTGTTATCAATGAAATGCAGGGAGTGCTAATGTTTGTTTTGATGACATTTATTTAACTGTCCTGTCATCTTCAAATGTACTCACAATTTGACACCAGCAGTTTAAACCCCCAGAAAATTACTGCAATTAAAATTGTGACCCAAGTTTATGTCAGGTAATTTGTCTTTTGTTGACTACCTAAATCCCTACTTTATATACTCAGAATACCTATTATGGGAATATGGAAAAATCTGCATATCACCATTTAAGCTGGAAATAAAATGGAAAGAAAAATCTTTTTGGTGTTTCAATGGCTTGAAATTGTTTCCAAGATTTTTGTTACTTAAAACATTTGGAAAGAAAAGCTTTCTGGTATAGTAGATAATCACGTGTATGTAGGGTGTAAAACACCAATTATCATGATTTTAATTATTTTATGTAAAATAATTATTACTGAATTCTTCTATTTCTAAGAAAGTAGGAAAGTGAAAATTTAGAATTTATTGTAAATTTAGTGCATGATTTGAGATTTGCAGTGCACAGGTTAAAAGTGCTAGAAAACTGGTATGATCCTTTGATTTTCAGCTCAGCAGTAATCAGAAGTTATCAAAATTTCTTGCTGGTAGACACCTAGATACCGTCCATATATAAAATGCACAGTGAGCATTCTTACTCAAGCACTCTTCTTACCTCCTTTGTATTCATTGATGGCTTCTGATAATGCATCAATTGACTCAATGTCCAAATTGTTGGTGGGTTCATCCTACGACAGAAAAAGCAGTTAGTCATAGAATTCATTCCTGTAGTACAACAGTGTGGATAAAAGACTTGGCGGCCCTTACCAAGATCAGTACATCAGGCTGGCGACAGGCCAGTTCAGCAAACACTACTCTGGCCTTCTGACCACCTGTTGGAGACAAAATTCAGACACAATGTTGTAAAATGCCTCTTTCATGACATTTGATAGTAAATGCCTGACGGTTCATGTTCATACCAGAGAGTTTAGAGATCTGAATGGTGTGGGCATGGCTCTCCAGGCCAAAACGTCCCAGGCACTTCCTGCCGTCCTGGTAGGGAAGGTTGAAGTTCCTCATCAGGTACTCTGTGGCCGTCTCCTCCATGTTCAGCTGATCAGCATACTGCTGGTTGAAGAAACCCACTTTCTGTAGGCAGGAAGAAAGAAATGTAAATAGCTCATTTAAGTGATAGCACTCCACCTGATCCTCAAACTGGCAGAAAATATACACAGTTATTTGTGACAGATCTGCTTTTTGTCTCCAGCACACAGCTTTTCAAGCGGGCTATAGATGCAGTATTTCTATTTTTCATAAGCAAGCATACTGTGGTCAATAAACCACCAGCACACTCAAGTTGTCAACACGTGAACTTTTCTCATCAACACCATGGTACTTTGACACAGCTAATTTTATTGTAATTAATGTGATGGACAACACACAGTTCTTTAACAGCTGCACCCATAATTAGCTCTAAACTCTCAAGTCATGTTAAGACATTAAAATGATAAAAACGTGACAGTGCTTGGAACAGTAAATACATATGGTTTGTCAGATCAGACCTTCAGACACACTCAAGAGAAAGTGGGAAGAGAGGCTTGTGGCCCTGAAAATTGTTAGTCAGAATAGAATGAGAGTCAAACATCAACAGTAAGTTACTCACCAAACGATGATTCTTCCTCATCTCACCTTTAGTCTAAAAAAGAAACATACAGTCAACTCAGTATCAACTATATATGTTTTGTTTGTTTGTTTGTTTTTTGCATATCTTCGCACTTACAGGATTTATTTTCCCAGTGAGCAGCAGCAACAAGGTACTCTTCCCAACACCATTGGGTCCAACTATACAAACTAGAGGAAGGAAAAAAAAAAAAGCCATGTAAGAATTGAAATAAACAATGAACAGTGGGGATAGTACATGATGATGTGAAGTAAACTCAGTATGTACACTGAAAAAAACACAACAAGGAGGGAAGTTTGAGAAACTTGGTGCAAACTGCAGCTTTTCCTGCCACCATCTCAACATTAACAACACAATAACCTTCTTGAGTTCTTCCATTTGCATTGCAAGCCTGTTCAGCGAGAGGCTACTCCTCCCCAAGTGCAGGACTAACAGACTAAAAAACTCCTTTGTCCCCCGCGCCATCAAACCGTTCAACTCCTCATTGGGGGGGAGGAGGGCGAACAGAAGAACAGAGGGACTACTACACAAAGTGCAATAAACTGGACTCTTAACATGTGCACTATAACCCCATCCTGGGTAATATAACTGACTGTTAATGTGTGTACAACACACCAAATCGTGCAATACATATTCTATATATAATTCTGTCACTGCGGTTGTCATATAGCACAGTATTGTATATTATACTATATTATACCACATATTACCCTTACATATTATTATTAGTATATTACTATTATTATTATTATCATTATTATATATATAGTAGTGTGTGTAGCATATATTACACTTCCATACTGTTATATTATATTACTGTATTATGCATGAACATGTATATATATTATACATGTAGGTTAGACATTTGTATATTATATATTACTATTTTGTTATTGATATCATTATTGCTATTATTACTATACTACTATTATTTCTGTCTCTGCTGTTGTTGATATTGATGCTACATAGCACAGGGCAGTATAATATATTATTATTATACCACATATTAATATTATTATTAGTAGTAATATATTACTACTATTATAATTATATGTAGTAGAGTGTAGTATATATAACATTACATTACTATATCATTATATATATATATACATGTACATGTATGTTATACACTTGCATGTTATACAATGTATATGCTATATTATATTATACTACTACTATATGCTATATTGTATTATTTTATATTATATTATTATTATATTACTATATTACTAGATTATATTACCATAATGCACTATAGCATTAGCATTACCATATCCACTGCTGCTATTGTACCTTGTACACACTCAGGTATACACATTCAAATTTCTGTTATCTCTACTGCCTAATTTATTGTGTCTATTCTTAGATTGTATATTTTCTACTTTATATTTTGTATTCTAAACAGTGCAATATATGAGAAACGATGGAGATGTCAATTTCCCGGAGGGAACCTCCCAAAGGGATTAATAAAGTACTCTGTCTGTCTGTCTGTAATCTAAATTTGCTCTCTAGTAGATATGCTTTTCTAACCCTCCAGACAGACAGACAGACAGACAGACAGACAGAGTACTTTATTAATCCCTTTGGGAGGTTCCCTCCGGGAAATTGGCTCCACTGACCCATAAAGTAAATAGGCAATTATGTGTTGCACCTGTTTGTCACATACATGTCAATGATAGCCTAAAATTATAATACAAATAGCATACTTACTCCTGGAGTCCATGTCAATTCCAAAGTCCACATTTTTGAAGAGAGGCTTCTGACTCTCATAGCCAAAGTCAACACCTGTATAGCAAAGAAACCATGGAGTCAAAATCTTCCACAACAAGCAAATTTCCAGTAACTCTGGTATATTACGGTTTTTCATTCCTAAAATGGCATTAATATATTTGTATTAAATTGGATTCTCTATACACACACACACACACAATACTGATTGTTTTTTTTTGTCAGCTAACCAAAAGCAGAAAGAAAGAGGTGTAACATGCAACAGTGATCACTAACCATTAGAATGGGGGATGTTGCGGTTAGCAGACATGTATCCTATATATGTATATGTCCCTATCCTGACTTCTGTTCATGTAATCAAACCATGTAGGCAGTCGTCATCTGTCTTCAATACGGTCAGTTCAGTTGTCACCTGTGCTGCTAATACATTTTCTTGAGAGTTCTGGAAAAAAAAGCATTGAGCTGATGCAGCAGTCTGCAGATAGTCTTACTGTGTAGTCCAAGAATGGGTGGTGAGAGAGGAGGTGGGTTGGGGAAGGTGAACTTGACGGTGTACTCCTTAGGTCTCTTCAGCAGTTCTGTGGCCTCCTGGCTCTCCTCCTCCTGACCTCCCTTCTTCTTGCCTTTCTGCTGCTTTCTGGTCAGGGCGTCCTTAGTTTGCTTCTCCTGAGAGAAAACATTTTAAAAAACTGGTGTCAGATCCAAAACCAATGAGACAGAAGATATGGATAAAGCATTTCTACCATCCATGAGAAAACTTGCCCTCTTGATACACCTGTAGCTGTAATTTGTTAGATTTTTTTAAAGGATTTATGTCAAGTTGTCAAGACATACTCACAGCCTGTTTAGTGGACTTGCCACCAGCCTTCAGCTCTTTGAGTTTCTTTTCCTGCTTGTCGTACTGTTTCTGCAGTTCTTTCTGCTTCTGCACATACATTTTCTTGAAGGTCACTAACATAAAAGCAAAATAAAGACTAGGTTATTTAAAGCAGGATTTTCAGTTATTAGTTTTTAGGTGTGTGTCTTACTCCATCTAACCATACCACTAACCTAGTCCTTTCCAAAAAATTAAAAAACTTCTAGGTAAATTCAACAAAGTTATGTACAGAATGAAGTAGCTTCACATACTGAACTTCAGATTTATTGAGGCAAACAATTTCTTTCTTGGATTAACTCCTAGCAAAACTGACTAAACGAAAGTAAACAGACAAAACAAATGAAATAAACAGATATTCAAGGAAACAAATCTATTTCAAGATTTAACACAATGCATATCCCCAATCTGTAAGGATACTTACAATAGTTTCCTCTGTAATAGTAGAGTTTCTGGTTGTCTAAGTGGATGATATCTGTACAAACATCATCGAGGAAACTCTGGTCATGAGATACGATGAGGAGAGTCTTCTTCCAGCCTTGAAGGTAGCTGTAAATGGCAAAGAGAATACAGAAATCTCTAAGTGACCATCATCAAATGATTTGCCATACTGACCCTGCACCTGAAATGCTAAGCTTTCTGTAGCAGCTGAAAGCAGATCATTAAATAAGACTTAAGACTGTCATAACAGTGCCAGCTAATTTTTTGCAAAGGTTTGGCCTGACAGTGCTCTCAGGAAGTTGTCATCTAAAAACAACAACAACATCAAAAAACAAATAAATCTGATTTTTGACCTGACAGTGTCACAAGACGAATATAACACTATTCCCAAAACACAGAGGGCCCATCTACTGCATAACTTCAAATGTACACAGCATCTGGCTGTTCAGCAGCTACATTTATATCATTTGTTTATAGTTTGGAGTTGTTTTGCTGATAAATTTTGTGAATATACAAATAGATGAGTGCAGCTCATTTAGATATGATAACAGATGCTTTGTGGCTGTACTTCAATATGAGAACCTTTTATTACTTCTACTTTCTGTCATCACATATTTTAGATGTCTGCCAATCTCACAGCACAGTTGCTGCCTGTATAATTTAATTTGCCTGTTGATGTCATGATGGTCAAAGAACAACAATTATCAGCAGCATGGTAATGGCTACTGGTCAAATAGTATTTATGAGCTGCAAACAAATTTTATACTCGTTCAGTGACAGCGACACAATGACCCTGCACCCGTCTATCTACAAACACAACACAATTGTGTGCTGCAAACAAAGTCAGGAACAAATGAAATGGATCATTTGTACAAGCATTGCTATACTGTACATTCTTGAGTGAATTTCAGGCTTCAGGGACACAAAATGCTCATGCAGAAATGCACCTGGAACATAAAGACAGCGGAGTAATGCAAAAAGCCAGCACGTGTGAAGCTACCATCCCCAACCGAATATCAGCAGATCACCTGTGGCAGCTAGGATGGAGCCACAAAGTGACAGTCCGATCCTGTGTACATCAGATTTCGCCTAGCAAAATTGACTCACCAGGCAGGCAAGCACATCTTCGGGCCAAAGTGTTTATAACTTTAGTTTAACTGCATAATGGAAAGTGTAGTGAAAACCCTGCTATCCTAGAGAGGTGGGGAAAGGATGTGATATTGTATATATAATAGTACAAATTTGCAGTCTCTCCTGGTACACTGATAGTGTTATACTCTCACTGTTCACATGAAAAGTGAAATTGTTGAAACTGTGTAAAGCATGTAAAAAGAGAAAAAAGAAATTCTAATCCTGGGCGTGATTGGTGGATTTGGAAATGGTCAGAAATAATCCTCCAATTGCGACACTGAAAGTATTTCAATTGTAATGACCGCCCACCCGCTTCCTTTTTTCTTCATATTATCTTGCTTATTTTCTTAGGAAATAGCAAAGTGCTTCATTGTATTTTGGGAGGACATATGGAAACGTGTTATTTGTGTACAGAGGTGTGCACTGAGTATGTTTGTGTGAAAGAGGTGGAGTTCTTAATTACAAGCAACATAATTCAAACTATGATTGGAGTATTTCACATGACATGGCATGGAGTCAGTCCACATTGTTGTAAATTATGAAGCTTCCAATCAATACTGCCTTTATCCTGCATGCAATTTCCTGAGTCAAAGTTCAAACAGATGTGACTCTGGTCCACTAACTTAACTTCATTCATAGACCAACGTCAATTGTTATAATAATATTCCTTCCCATTCTTAATTGTATTTAAAAACTACCAGTATTAAATACTCAGTGATATGATACAGGGAAACACATTAGATCAAAAAGTAGCTTCATACTTGTTGAGCCAGATGACGGCATTCAGGTCCAGGTGGTTGGTGGGTTCATCCAGCATTAGTAGAGTGGGTTCCATGAACAGAGCTCTGCAGGTACAATAGATAGATGGATGGATAGATGGATAGATGTACTTTATTTGTCCCAAACTCTCAACTACAGTTGAGACAAAAGCAACACAACACAGCACAACCCATAGCACATTAAACAAAGAGGTTACATTAAGACAACATAGAGTGCAAAAGACCAACATACAGTGCAACAGAACAACAAGAACAAGAGGGTAAGAAGAAGTTGATTGATTAAATTTGTAGCCGTGTACCTGGCGAGGGAGACTCTCATTCTCCACCCTCCAGAAAACCTCTTGGTGGGTCTGTTCTGCATCTCAGGGGTAAATGACAGACCAGCCAGGATCCTTCTTGCCTTGGCCTCAGCTGCTGCAGCGCCAATTGCCCTCAGCTCTTCATAGACCTGTTAAAAAGAACAGTGAGACAAGCCAAGAAACACAAGCACTACGGACGTCAAATTGAAGGTGACTTCATCTGAAATGTCACTAGTAATTGCTTATTAAACAGGAAATCTGTCCACGATTACGTACAGTATGTTGAGACCGAACCATCAGGTCCATCTATAAACTAAGATGATGGCTACAATGAACAGTTTGGGAAATAATTTCACAGTTTCGCTTTGATTTTTTTGTTTAGATAACCTCAAGGTTTGTTTCCAAACTGTTGGATCATCTGGCAGCCCAAGTTTCCTGGCTTTACAGACTTCTTTCCACTGTGCTCAATAGTGGTGTAACTGAACATAGTTGATCCAGGATCTGTACAGATCACCCTTAATGGTTCGGCACACATGTCACCCACAGATTAATTGCTACATTTGACCATCATAGTGTGAAATAGAGTATTTACTGCAGATGATATTTTACAGTAATAATTCCCTAATTCGCAATGTAGAGTTGCAGTGAAAGGTAGACAGGACAGATGATATCTGTGATGTGCTTTACTCTGAAGCACAATGATTGGATTAGGGAAGAGAGACTGATTTAAAAGTCAGCGCTTTCTCCTCCATTCAGTTAAATCCCTTAGGCTATGATGTTGCACGCACGCACGCACACACGCACGCACACAGTGTGACAGTCAAAAGTTTGAACACACCCTCATTTACTGTTTTTTCTTTATTTTTATTATTTTCTACATTGTAGATTAATATTGAAGACATCAAAACTAAGCAGAATATGTGTTATATTATAGACTTGTTTAGATTAGTAGCCACCTTTTGCTCTGAGGACAGCTTTGCACACTCTTATCATTCTCTCAATCAGCTTCATGAGGTTGTCATCTGGAATGGTTTTCAATTAACAGGTGTGCCTTGTTAATTAGTGGAATTTCTTGCCTTGTTAATGTGCTTGAGATCATCGTTGAAAAGCCTATTCATCTACTGCAGGAATCAATATTATGGCAAGAACTGGTCCACTAGGTAAAAAGAAACAACAGTCCATCATTTCTTTAAGACACAAAGGTCAGTTAATCCAGAAAATGTCAATAACTTTAAATGCAGTACTCAAGTGCTGTTGCAAAAACAAACACTATGATGAAACTGGCCCAGAAAAGGAAGACCAAGAGTTAGCTCTGCTGCAGAGGATAAGTTCATCAGTTTCCAGCCTCAGAAACTGCAAATGAACAGCACCTCAGACTAGAGCACACATAAATGCTTCACTGAGTTCAAGTAGCAGACACATGTCAACACCAAGTGTTCAGAGGAGACTGTGTGAATCAGGCCTTCATGGTCAAACTGCTGCAAAGAAGCTACTACTGAGGGTGAACAAGAAGAAGCAGAGAATTACTTGGGCTGAGAAACAAAGGGAATGGACATCAGACCAGTGGAAATCTGTACTTTGGTCTGATGAGTCCAGATTAAGAGATTTAGGGTTCCATGTCTTAGTGAGATGCAGAAACGTTGAGCAGATGGTTTCTACATGCGTGTTCCCACCGTGACGCATGGAGGAGGAGGTGTGATGGTGTGGGGGGGCTTTGCTGGTGACACTGCTGAACCAGCATGGCTGCCACAGCATTCTGCAGCCATATTGCTCTTATTGGAACCATCATTTGTTTGTCAACAGGACAGTGACACCAGACACACCTCCAGGCTCTGTAAGGGCTGTTTGACCAAGAAGGAGACTGGTGCAGTGCTGCGTCACATGACCTGGCCTCAAAATCATCTGACCAGTTGAGATGGTTTGGCATGAGTTGGACTGCAGAGTGAAGGGAAAGGAGCCAATAAGTGCTCAGCACCTCTGGGAACTCCTTCAAGACTGTTGGAAAACCATTCAAGGCGACAACCTCATGAAGCTGTTGAAGAGTATCAAAGGTGTGCAAAGCTGTCAGCAAAGCAAAAGATGGCTACTTTGAAGAATCTAAAATATAAAACATATTCTGGTTTGTTTAACACTTAACACTGTTTACTGCAGAATTCCAAATGTGTTCCTTCATAGTTTTGATGTCTTCAATATTAATCTACATTGTAGAAAAAAAATAAAAGTAAAGAAAAACCACTGAATGAGAAGGTGTGTCCAAACTTTTGACAAGTACAGTGAGATGAAAAATTAAAATCACACAGTAGTTTTACAAGTTGCCCTGGCTAAACAAAGGTTACAAGTATTGGACTCTGCCACATAACCAGGATTCATCTGGCTTTGAAATGTCACACCATGGTGGTAGACGCACACACACACTTACCTTGTCCAGCCTCTCAGCCACACTGTCCTCTCCCTTCTCCAGACGAGCCTGAAGCTGTTTTTCCTCCTCCAGAAGCCTCAGACGACGGGTGTCTGCCTTCAGCACTGCCTGCACCGCTGGTGTATCATCAGCTACCACCTCTAACAGAAACACATGTACATGACAGAGTCAGTGGGCGATAACAGCATGGACAGAGAAATTAGGAAGGGCACATTCTGACAGGTCACATACCTTGTTCACACAGCAGAACGTCGATGTTGGGGGGAATACTAAGAGCTCTGTTGGCAATGTGTTTCAGTAATGTGGTCTTTCCTTTGCTGAAAGGTGAGACCAACACAAGAGAATACTGAATCAGTTTTATGTACAGGTGAACATGAAGCAAGCAACTATTACAAACCATAGCCCTGCAGTGGGCTATTCATGCCTTGGCAGCATATAATGTACACACACACACACACACACACACACAAACAACTTTATTAGGTACGCTTGCTCAATTGCCCCTTAACACAAATATCTAATCAGCCAATCACATGGCAGCAACTCAATGCATTTAGGCGTGTAGACATGGTCAAGGCGACCTGCTGAAGTTCAAACCAAGCATCAGAATGGGGTAGAAAGGTGATATAAGTGACTTTGAACGTGGCATGGTTGTTGGTGCCAGACGGGCGGGTCTGAGTGTGTCAGAAACTGCTACTATCTATCTACCTAATCTACTGGGAGTTTCACACACAACCTTCTCTCGGGTTTACAGAGAATGGTCCAAACAGGAGAGAATATCCTGTGAGCAGCAGTTCTCTGGATGTACATGCCTTGTTGATGTCAGAGGTCAGTGGAGAATCTGATATCTACCTAGACACCAATCTAAAAGGTGAATTTCACAAATGAAAAATGCTTCTATGCCACAGTAACAGTGTAGTATGTCAGAGAGCAATCTTCACCAGGATCTTCATGATGAAGTGTGATTCTATAAAATAAGTCTGACCTTGCTGACGATGGTATTTAACCCAACACCTGCGTATCTGAGTAATGTCATATAGAGCAGAAGTCTCTCTGCATGTATTCATTGCCAGTAAATGAAAAAAACAAAAATATTT
Organism: Centropyge bicolor; assembly: GCA_037975185.1. Lineage (NCBI taxonomy): Eukaryota > Metazoa > Chordata > Actinopteri > Pomacanthidae > Centropyge > Centropyge bicolor. The sequence continues at coordinate 1,765,863 of JBBMOC010000005.1, forward strand.
ACCCATTTGGTCCAACCAAACCATATCTTCTTCCTGCTACAATCAGAAGATCAGCATTGACAAAAAGCTCCTTGCCATGAGCAGATATGCTGAACCTCTCCAGCTAAAGGACACAAAGCAAATCTCCATTAACAGAGAACACAGACTGTTTCTGCAGTGTATTTAAGAGAAAAGAATATTAGACACTAGCAACACATTTTAAGCCATTCATTGAGGAGACAGTGATGTATCTAACCTTGATATCAGAGGCATTCTCCAGCATGGCCTGTCTGGAGGACATCTCTGCCTGCGAAATTGAGAAGTCTCCCTCCAAGGCATTCTGAGCTCGAACACTGGCTACCTGACGCTCGTACTCCATCTGTAACAAAACATAGCAACACAAAGGCGGATGGCTTAAAGATGTGCTTAAAATGTCACAAGATTTCTTTATTTCCATTTCACACTATATATCTTTAACAGGTTTTTACCACATTATGGTGGCATTAAGGTGACATTTAGATGACCTACTGTATGTCTTTATAGTGCTGCAACCATTGATTATGTTCACTACCAATTAATCTGCTGTTCATTGTTTTAAATCATTGATTATTCATTTTGTCCTAAAGATCAAATCCAAAAAGCAATCCTCACTTTGGACAAGGTTTAACCAGAGAACACTTGAAAACATTTTGCCAAACCCTTAATTGATTAATTCTCTCAGCTCTGCATTTTCATATTTCAATTTCAAACATCTCAAGAGTGAATAAACAAAAGTCAACATAATAATCAACAAATAACCCTGTCAAAGTCCTGCAGTCAAAGAGAACATCCTTCATTTTCTACCTCGCCACAGCTACATTATTGTCATGTCTCAACTACCATGTGCAGCTTGTACTTTTTTTCAACAAAACATTGTCTGGACAGAAGAAAGAACCAGTTGCTTATGAAAAGCCAGGTGATGTACAGAAGCATGGCGATGATGTAATAGGACAAGTTGTAAACATTATGGCCAGTGTTACTGGACGCTGAACAGCACATGCCCGTTGAATCAAGGTATTGTCCATGAGGGTATATTATCAAGAAAAACTGCAAAATGTGGAATATGGCACACTTAGCATTCAATAGTCAATTAAGGTCAAGAGACATCTTCAGACAAAACAGCATTCTTAATCCATCAAAGAAAGAAGAAATAATATTTAGTTTTACTTGAAAATGAAAGAAATACATTACATTACATAAACTAATGTAGTTTATTGTTCATGTTATGTTAAATATTTAACTGAGACTGAAGAAAAAACATCATGAGAGCGTCATCGTTTCAGAAAATCTGGAAACCACTGCATTACGCAACTGTTTCCACAGGCTAAGCACTGCTCTTCATGACTGTGAAAAATAAACAAGAGAAGATGTATATTATTAATGCATCAAAACAGCATATATAGATTACCTGTTTTTTCTTCTTCTTTTTCTCCTTTTTGCTAAGGTTAGCAAACGGGTCATCTTCCTGCTGTTTGGCCTGTTCTGCAATGACATCCTCAGCACTCTGATTACAACCAGAGAAAGAGAAATGTTAACGCTTATTCAATGTGGAGAAGGAGAGGGGACAACTTTGTGGATGACAAACAAACCATCATCATGTCGCCTCCGTCACTCTCGTCCTCCTCCTCATCTTCATCTTCGCTCTGTGATCGCTCAGCATGCTTTCCTTTCTATATGGATAGAGTTATATCATGGTTAACAGAAAGATACTAACAATAATTTCAAAATAAAAAGAACTAAGCCAATATTGGTGATTACTACTTGCCTTCTGTCGCTCTTTCTTTCCCTTCCTTGGCTTCTCGTCATCATTTTCTGGCGACTAAAAAAAAAAAGAGAGTTCTTTTAGAAATTTGTCTCAGCATCAAAGAATGAATTTCACTGAATGTCTTCTCTTATCAAAATGATTCCAGGCCATGCCATACAATGAGTACATTAACTGTAATTTGTAAATAAGGTAGTATAATGTAGGCTTAAATAGGCTTTTTATATGTAATACTGTTGATAAGAGAGTTTTGTAAAGTTAGGCAGACACTGTCATTTTATAAATTTTATATGTTTATATGTTGCAATGGAGGACGTCTATGCTGATACTGAATGGATTGACTGACAACACTGAATGTAAGCAAAATGGAACCCTGAGCCCATATTTACCGTGTTTCAGAAGCCCTCCTAGAATTCCACTTAACTGACTTGTAGAGGCTGTGGCATGTCCAGACATTTATTAATGGGGTGCAAGGGGGGCATTTCATACAGACTGTCTCCACAACTCATATCTACTTTAATTACTAACATTATCTTACAGTTTCTTACATCCCTGTGTTTAAAAAATCTAATTTAAAAGATAAAATTGTACATTATAAATGTGATATAAAGCTTTCTTACTTTATTGTTTAAGTCTTCAATAAGAAATTGTACCTCTAAAGGTGGCTACATACAAAAGAAGACATTGCACATTCAAAAATAATGTCACAATAACAACGTTTTATCCACATAAAAAATAAGCCTGTGAGGACAAAATATTGTAGTGACACATAGCATGCCTCTAAAACGCAACTGAAAATATACTTTGTATGGGAGGAAATCAGGAGGCGTCAAGAGTTCTAATAAAGAGCATAGAACTCTGGCTAGAGCAATAGCTAAAGTTAGTTGTTTTTTTTTTTAATATTAGCAAAACGTTACGATCTAACACAAAAATGGACTTGAAGTGTTCCATGCAAAGGCCCTTTAGAAACCTTTAGTCTGGCCCCAATTTGACACTGAGAAAACTCCTCTTTGCTTAAAATAACAATTTGACTCCTGACACCCTATTTCCACAATCAAACTGCTACTTAGTCATCAATAATCTGGAAACCTGAGTCACAGCCATATTCATATCAAATTTGCTAAAGATTGATTGCTGGCCTAGAAATAGTGCAGAACCTTTAGTATTTCATTTTACACGTCATTCCTTGTTGTGTTTTAAAAATTCTGAAGCCTCAAACTTTATTTTTTTCTAGGTTTATATGAATAATATACAAGTCGGATTCAAAAAAGTTGGGACACTGTGTAAAACATGAAAATAGGAAGTGATAATTTGCTAATCCATATCCATCCACTGACATTTATTCAGTGTAAAGAGAAAAGCATATATCAATAACATCCAGAAATTAGACTTCTCTGGGCCTGAGCTCATCTCAGACAGACTGATGCAAAGTTGACAAAGACAGATGCCAACTTCACTTAAGTAAACACTTATGTTAAAAAAAAAAAAGTCAAAGTCAAAGCTATGACTCCATCTTTTCATGCTAGCAGCTCCAAAAGGAAGTATTTTGTTTCAATTCTGAGAAGTACAAAATCCAGAAACAGTATGAGTGAACACCACACACTGATGCTGCATTCTTTGTGGTATGTCAGCCGTGTGAAATACAGCACTGCACCTTTTTTCCTGGTTCAATTTCTTCATCCAAATTAGCATCCTCATCGTCATCACTCTGGTCCTGGCTGAGAGCAGCAAATATGTTTCCACCCTGAAGGACACCAGAGATGCTTTACAATGCCAACATATGAAGAGTAAGGAAATAAAGTTTGAAGCACAATAGAGACTAATGACAAACCTTATTCTTCTTGTTTCCTTTACTGGGGATGACAGCTGTGGAAAGGAAATGAAAGCACACTGAATAATGACAACAAATGTGAGAACAAGAACTATTCAGTTGCAAGGGGCAGTCTTGAAATATCAGACCTGGCTCATCTTCATCGCTTGCTTGCACTGAAAGTTTTTTCAGTTTCAGCATGACGTCCTCATCATCATCATCTGCATCTGCATCTCCACCTTTTCCTTTCCGTCTGTCTTTCTTCTTTTTTTGAGGCTAAAAAAATTGTTTAAAATTGAAATGTCAAGTGTGTGTGTGTGTGTGTGTGTGTGTGTGTGTGTGTGTGTGTGTGTGTGTATATGTATATACATCCAGAGCATCCCCAAAGAAAAGACTGGATTTTCATCAGCCTTTTTTAAATCGATACCAGTCATTTACATGTATGGATAAAAAATAATAAAATCCAGACTCAATCCAGATACAATAGCAGAGTCTAGATTTGTTAAAAACACTTCTCAAAACAGCAACGTACCATCAGTGATCTTGTTCATAATAGACCTACTTTTAGAGTGAAGCTTACCTGTTTTCCCACTGTGTCTTTCACAGCCACCTCGTCTGCCTTTTCGGGTTTGCTCTCTGTGGCAAGTTCCTCAAAGAACTGGTGAAAAACATTGACACAACAAATCCAGATTGTTTGACAGAGATGAGAAGAAAACTTCAGCTATGAAACATTTTATTACTTAGAAATTAAACAAATTAGTCTTTGAGTACTCACACTCTTTTTCCCCTTTTTATCTTTCTTCCCCTTTTTCACAGTTTTTTCTGTTTGAAGAAAAAAAAAATTAATTTCACAAAAGCATCAGTGATGTGGGAAAATGACACATACAACAAACGTGACTTGGACAGTGGCTGCTGACATATGTACAGGTTTGGTGTTTTTACCATTGCCCTGTTTACATTTTTGGGACTGTCTATATTTTAAATGTGTGCCCCTCCTATGTACTTCAACTGCTGCACAACACTTTTCCTTCTGACAAAAAAAGTTCCATCTCTTCTCGTCTGGTCTGTACTGCAGCACACTGTACGTACAAATCGAGAGTTATGATGTTAAGTGTTGACTCTCAGGTTTAATTTAAGGGTACTGACATCCATCGATAAACAGTGTAGAACATGTAGCCCCTTCAGAGCATAATCTCGCAATAAAGTCAAAGAAAATCAAAGCCATAAAGTAATGACTGGACTCAAACAGTCCTAAACGTTACATTGTGTCACGTATGTCAAAGCTTACAATAGTGTTGCATCACCTTGATGAGTGGACAGACTCGGCCATGGTGAAACATGACGACGTCCGCTATTCCATCCACGTTTATATACAAATACACACACACACATTTTTGATATTGGTTAATGGTGGTATATTCACATTTTGCCAAATGGTCCGATGTATGTGTAGTACTGTTAGACCAAACTTCATTCGCAAATACAGCAATGAAGTCTGATTGTGTTTGACGATTATGTTTCACTCCGGGCAGATTACTATTTTGGCCTATATCGAATGTAAATTCTACATACATCCAACATCATTTAATCTGATTAGATGACTGTCAACCATTGCTTCGCTTCTTCATAACACTTTAACGATTACATCAGCTATAGCGTTACAGGCCCTATTTATCTAATGTTAGCTAGCAAACGAACAGTACAGTTCAGTTAATATTAATGTAATTAATGCCATTACGTTAATTATCATACACCCGAATTGATCAGAAGATACTAAAGATTCGTGGAGGAATTAAAGTAATTTGTGACCAGATATACGCCGTTGTCAACAAGCAGTTTAGTATGAAAATGAGAGATTTTCAACGGAGTTTAGCATTACTGACACCTAACTACTAGCTGTAAGGCTACTGGTTAGCTCCTCACAAAACATTAACAGTATCTCTTACCAGATGTCGGGGCGACCTCATCTTCCACCCACTCTGCTTCTTCTTTCACTTTCTTGGGCATTTTGTGATTTGAATAGTGACTTCACGTGAATAATGTTACCAAAACTATGTTCTTTTTCAGCCCAGTAAGGTGTACTAGCCACTCACATGTCCCGCGGCCCACCGATGTGACGATGAACATGCCGGCTCACCCATCAACTTTCCTTCTTCTTCGTCTTCTATTTATTGGCGGTTGGCAAACAGCATTTAGGTGCATTACCGCCACCTTCTGAATTGGAGTGTGGCTCGAAATGTATCTATCCTATATTCTTCTACCTAACCCAGTTTTCTCCGAGAACTTTATAACTGCCTTATAGCCTACACTTCCTGAATTTAACTATAAAGTTTCCTTAATCTCAAATTGAATGCATTCTTCCCAAGTTCTTAAGAACCTGCCTTTCCCAGGTTTACTGGAGTAAGGTGGCGAGAATTGTAAAAGGTCCTAGGTTTTAATATTTGTGTGACATTTGAAACTCTGTATCTGGGGATCATTCCTGATGGTATGAACACAAATGATGAAGATTTTGCTGGCAGCAAGTAAAAAACATCACAAAACATTGGCTCCAGAAACATTGCCCTGCGACAGCCCTCTTTGTCAACATTGCTGAGCAGCTCTAGAGCAAATTACCTACTCTATAAGACTCCAAAAAGATCAAGGAGAAAAACGATAGAGAAAATGGTGTGTGTATTTAGCAACATTTCTTAATTAATTTTATTTATTTATTTATTTATTTTTAAATTATAATTACTATTATTTTTTTTAATTATTTATCTTAATTCTCTTATTTGTCATTATCAATTTTGCTGATGTTGGGAAGATGGTTCCCCTGTTCCTTGTACTGTAATTGTTCCCTTAAAAAATGTTATAAATAAATTGTATTGTATTGTATTATTGTATTGTTAAGTCCAGTGTGGCCTCATCTCATCCTTGAAAAAATATCTTGTTCCTTTTTTGATCGACTTGTTTCCCTCATTTCCCTACTGTTTTCCGTATCCTATAGAACTGTCGACCTTTAGTTCCTCTGTCCCATTCCTCCTGCCATTTTTTAACCATTTCTAATTTGATAATGCTTTTGACTTCTGCTTTACCATAGTTTATCATTATGTCTATTTCTGACTTTCTGGCTGCACTTTTAGCAAACTGATCTGCCAGTTCGTTACCCTCCATCCCTATATGTGCTGGAATCCATATAAATGTTACTATTACTCCTGCCTTTCTTATCCTGTAACTAGTTTGCATTATTTCTATCATAATGTCTTGCCTAGCCTCTGCTTTCATGATCTTGATACTGTATAATGCACTGCTTGAGTCTGATCCTACTAGAGCTTTTCTTGGTTTTACACTCTCTATCCAACTCAAAGCTTGTAAGATGGCCAACAGCTCCTCAGTAAAAACAGACAGATAATTACTAACTCTTTGGACATGACATTTAATTCAGGAATAATGAATGCAGTCCCTGCTGTATTACTATCTGTCTTTGATGCATCTGTGTATTTAACAGCAGCATAATAACTTCTTTCCATGTATTTACTAACCTATATCTTTCTAATCCTTTCCTTATTTCCCCCTTTTAATATATGTAAATCAATCCCTACTTCCTGCAGTATCCAAGGTGGAATACTAGTATATGGAACAGTAGGACTCAGTTTTATATTCCCTATTCCTATTTCCTTAGCTACATTGTCTATCGTTAAACCAAAGCTTTAAATTACTGTTTTTCTTACTCTTGGCAAATTTGTAATATGTTCCTAGTAGGATGATTCTCATTGGGTCCCTTTAGATTTACCCAGTAATTTAAAGCTAACTGCATTCTTCTTATTTCTAACAGCATTTCACTCATCTCAACCTGTAATGCAGATATTGGGGTTGTTTTACTGGCACCACAGCAGATTCTCAGTGCTTGGGACTCAACTCTATCTAACTTGGTTAATGGTGATTTCGATGCAGATTGATCGTCCCAGAGTAAGTCATTCAAGCCGTATTTCATGTCACGTCTCGTTCTTGTCATTGATCAGTTTTCAGTTGTTACTTTGCCTTACCTGTTTGCTGCCTGTTACCTCTTCGGATCGATTTTGAGTTCTTGCATTTTTTCCCTTTTTGACTCTTTAAAAACTCTTATTTTGAAGCAGTCCCTCTCTGTGTCGTGCATTTGGGTTCAGTGTTTGCTCCAGACTTGTCATATCTTTTCCTATCTTATCTTATGAACAGACCATGTAAGTTTCCTATCAAACCATATAACTAGAACTCGATACATTCTAATCTCTCCAGTCTCTCACCGCATAATCTAAGAAAATTATCATTCTGCCTATTCCCTTTCATTAAGAAAACAGTTTTTGTCTTTTCAACCGAAATCCTAAAGCCCCACTGCATTCTCCATATTTCCACTTTTTTAATTGCTTCTTGTACTTAATTAATTGTATATTTTATATTCCTTCCTCTTTTCCACATAACTCCATCATCTGCAAATAATGCAGTTACAATAGAATGATCAATATTGCTAACCATCTCTTTTATCATAACTGAGAATAGGGTTGGACTGATTATGCTCCCTAGAGGAGTTCCATTTTCCACTATATACTTTGAACTATTATCTTTCCATATTCTTACCAATATCCATCTACCCATTAAAAAGCTTTTAATCCATCTACTCATTTTCCCTCTAATTTCCATTGGAAATAGTTTGAGCTACAGCTCTTCCCTCCACATCATATTGTTAGCCTTCTCAACATCAAAGAATACTGCTACTACACTCTCTTTGTTGAGTTGGGCTTTCCTAATCTCATTTTCTAAACAAAGCGCTGAGACCTTTGTTCTTCTTTTTTGCCTTTTAAAAAACACTGCTATTTTCACTGTTCTACAGTGTGTCCTACAGTGTCCGGTTTCGTCCAAACGTTGCCCCTTGAAATATGAAAAAGTTGTTGTATCTGACAGTTAACATTAAACAGATCAAATTCAATTAAAGTTTGATTCAAGGGTGCAGCAGCGAAGCGTCAGGGTTTAGAATGCATTTTTTTTATGAGGAGAGTGTGTTGAAGTTAATATAGGGTTTTAAGTTGCTCTTTTTAAAATCCCTGCAGCAATTTGAAGGAAGTAGGATAGATGTGTTCAAAAGTCTGCAGTGTCTGATTTGAGAAGGGCCCTGTCAAACCCAGTGCCGTTTTATGATATGATGTAACCATGTGGTTCATATCTTAAACTGCAGGGTGAGTGTATTTACAATACAGCAGAGGTGCATAGCCTTTCCTCTTTGCTATGCAACCATGTAAAGTGCAAAAACAAAGACACAGATTAAAGGATTTTTTTTTAACCCCAAAACATGCATAGGAAGTAGGTTGATATGCTCTTAAAAATATACACATAATAACCTTTGACAACTAGATGGCGGCAAACATTACTGAAGTTTGGACAACTATGGCAAGTCTGCAAAACATACAAATCGGGACATTACACATTGGTTTACGTGTGAATGTGTTTTTGTGAAGGAAGTTACATCCTGCACTTGAATTAATGGCACTTGAATGGGCATGTTTACTGTGGAATCTAGAAATGTCTTGTCAGGCAACAGGAGGCAGGCGGAGATTTCCAGTGGCTGGATAATAGCAAGTGGCCACCTTCGGGGCTGAAAAATTAAGCCAACATGGAAGTGCCAAAAACAACAGTTCCTCAAGTGACCACTGGAGGTCAATCATATTTGACCATATTAAAATGCCCAACTTTACAGCACAAGTAAACATGCTTACCGCCTTGTACAGAAACTGATTTGTTCTATATAGTATATTTCCTCCTTTATGACAAATTTATGGGGGTGAACTTTTTTTATAACTTACTTGTTTAAAATGCACCGACTGTCTAAAAAGTCACATTGGATTATGCCAGACTTGTCAAGGTAAGTCAAAAAGTGTTGAACTGTGTGCAAATACAATTAAATGTGTGGAACTTCAAAATATTAATAACCCACTTCAGCATGTTTCCAGATGTTATTGATTGAGCTAGAGTTGGTTATTGAGGATAAATAGTAATGTACAATTTGAACAAACTCGTAACAACCTTTGTATTTTTTATTAATATTATTGTGAAAACAGAAAATTCAAATTTATTCCACTCCACTTGAGGATCACCTGGAGCATGTCAGCAGCATGGTGTGATGCTCACTCCCCCAAACTGTGAGCTTTCTAAGAGAAAGTTTAGTGGTGAGGGCTTCAAGATTTACAGAGCCCCTGAAACCCTTGAAGGAGAAGAGACCGGCCACTATTAAAGCACAAAAGAAAGTTGTTGGGTTTCATCTTGTATTATCATCTATAAATCACAGACTCTAACAGCACTGACCAAAGGAAAGAGGAAGAGAGAGACTCACTCTAAAACAGCTGGGCAGAGAACCACAAAGCTGTGTTCAGTCACCTGGACTGTTTTATACAGTCTATGGGACTGACCTAGACTGCTTCTCCTACTACTGCTCTCACACCAGCAGAGAAACATTAACACATGGCAAACTGGAGTTCCTGGCTATATGAATCTGCTTGTGCTATGCCCCATCCTTACCTTACCTACCCTCTAACCTACGTCCTCACCACAGCCAAACTGAATGCCACAGGTTATCACTGAGTTCCAGAGCTGGCTGACCTTAACTTAAAAATCACATACTAACCAGGAAAGTACACACTATGTACCTACACTACCAAAAATGAAGCAGCCAAGACTGTAGCTGATAAGTTCAATGACTTCCTATGCTATTCCTACTTGTTCTAACCATATTTCTTGAACAAATTAATATAAAATATAAACATAATATTTATATATTAAAAATGAGAAAATAAATAGAAAAACATCAGAAATGTGCTCTGTGTGGTCCATTTGGTCTGTGGTATGTCCGCCATCATTTTCCAGAAATTTATGAAATGGGCCTGGGTTCTTATGAGTTAAAACTGATCTGGCTCTACGTGTCTGTTCCTAGATATTTGGAAAACAAATCATCCTCAGGCATCTCCTGACTGCTGGAGGCCTTTTGTCAGACATAGAGCATTGTTGTCATAGGTGTCGAGCTGAAGGCTGAATGAGAGTACTACAGGATGGCACACAGTTGCTCCTCTGTATCAGCACCATTATATTTATCCATTGCTGGTAGCTGTTACGTTCATTACGTTCAGCCAACTCCCCTGAAAGCTCGTCGTATGTGTTAGCATGTCTTGTCTGGTAGTGCCCTATACATTATATTCCTTATACAGAGAAACAGTCTCAACACAAATTGTTTCATATTTCAGTGAAAAAATACTGCAATTTCCACTTGTTCTGGAAGCAGCTATCCATTTTCCTCTTTTTATCTACAGTCGCCATCGCAGAAATTAGCTGGAAGAAGATGCAGCATAGGTCACACAGCCAGACAGAGCTGCAAATTGTTGCTGCCACAATGTGGTGAAAAGAGACATTGCATTTTGCACCTCTTTGAGTTACATACTCTATTTGACAGTGCTGGCCATGAACAATACATTTTAAGACAGAAGTTGCGGGCCGTGGCCCCCAGCTGGACTTTGGACATGTCTGGTGTATAGGATCTGAGGCACTAGGTTGCTTTCACTGGAAGTCCGACAGCTGAATATCTGTTAAATGCTTAGTAATGTGATATTTTATAGATGATATTCCGACATCTCATTCCCATGAAGGCAGCATGGAGTCACACTACAGAAAGAAAGAAACGCTGAAATAAAGAGATGTTGCTTTTGGAAACCATACAGTCTCATCTGGTTGCATTGGTGTAAAACTGGCAGAGTTTAGAATGTTGCAGACCACATTTTTTGCAAGTAGTTGCAAGTCACAACTAGTCAAATTGTGAATCTTTAGTGTAAACTTGACTTAAACAAATATCCTCAAGGAACACATTGATGCCCTCCCTGTGAAAAATATGACTTCCAGCATCCCCTGACTTTTTCTGAGTACTCCCTGGGGGCAGTACCACCGCTATTGAGAAACACTAGTTGAAAGTATTAGTCATGTCTGAATAGCTTATACCACTGAAAACAAATGATGCACCATTGGATATTTCTATTGATCGCTGAAACTGCACCTCTCTAATACAAACTCTCAATGAACAGACATAACATCTCACCAGGAGCCATAACAGCTAATGTAAATTGATGACATTATACATACATACATCGGTTCCATTGAAACTGGGCTCAAGCTATCCTGCCAACTCTTCCAGCATTATATAGTTTTGTTATTACTAGCTAACCCTGAGTACATTTTAGGCAATTGTTATTTTCACATGGATCAAAATTTGTCATTTTGAACTTAGTAACATATACCCTGTGTGCACTAAAATTACAGCTTCTATGCGTAATCAAAGTCCTTGTCAACAATATTTAAGTACTATATTTAAGTAACAAACCCACAACTACTTAAGTTGATTTTGCACTGTTTTGCAACCTGTTTTAAATTGTACAATTTCACCGCAAAGCTACCAACACAGCGACTTGCAGTCATGTTGACCTTTTAATACTTTTAGGTGCCCTGTTGTTGAAATATATTGCTTTAGAGGAGATATGTAGATCACTGAGAGGTTTCATACAACTAAATGGTACTTCACTATCTTAAGAACAAACTGTGACCTTGACTTTTTAATTATCTTTTAAATAGAAAAACGTCATATCTGCAATTTATGGCACAATTCAAATGCGACCAAAAAATTCTGTCTCAGACTGATACGTATTCCGTAATAAGGACCCATTGGGAACAGCGGAAGGGGATATACTGCACCTCTGTGCATCACATTGTCGTGTTGTTTGTGGTACGTGAAGGTACTCCTCACTATTTCCAACGACAGTGAATGCAGCATTACGGCTGACTGCGTGAGGCGTGTTTGGCCCGGCAAGGACACAGGGCTGGAGTGACATTTGCGTAAGTTAGCTAAGTAATGCTTACTATCTTGTTACTGGCGTTAACCTATCTGTGACTGCTGTACAAAACATGACCTAGAGAACCACAGCGTCAAGACTGATCTCAGCGGCTTTTCCTCTGTAAAAGATAACATTACAGGAACGTTTGCCATGCCGGTAGGTAGCTCAATAGTAGCTGGTAGCTAGTTCGGCTAGCAAGCTAGCGGCTATCATTGGCAGCCACGGTTGGCAGCCATGGCTAGCTTGGCATGGCTAACAGCATGCAAGATAATGTCAACCTTTATGGAAAAATATTTCGAGCCCCATGACCAGGCTATTTGTAGAGAAAATTCTGTCCCCATAAACGTCGCAAAATAGTGATCAACTGAAAGTGCAGCTCTTTTTTATGTAGCCTAAATGGTGAAATGGTAGCACATCTCAAGTTTACAAGTCAAGGAGGGCAAAATAATCACGTTAAACTTGTTTATTCAGCTCTCATTGCACAGTAAACACCGTGGCAGCAAATGGACTTAATGAAACAAAATTTGAAATGTTCTGGAGTGTTTGTAATCCCTTGACAACCTCAAACTATGAATGTGATGATTGATCACTTAAGGAAGTGGGGTCATCCTTATAATTAAGATTATCATACAATGAGAAATGAAAGGGGTTTATTCATTTGTCCCTTTATTGCAATCTGATGTATGGTCCAGATAGTGAATCAGTGATGACCTGAAACAGCATTGAAGCTTCACAATGTATGTAACGGGGTTTTAAATCAGATTTAACTATGTACTTGTGACTGGTCCCTGTACCAAGAACCATGGGATAAGTGTAGTGACTGAATCCTAAATAATTGGGTCCAATACGCAGCTGTATGTTAACTCTGCCCTTGTGTATATTAAGAAATTGAACCTGTAATCTTGAAACACTCAATTGAAAGCTCTGCTAGAATGCATATATGTTTTTCTATTGTGATGTGTATGTGTGTGATGTGTGTGTAGTACGTTATCCCCCTTGATTTGAAAACTTGAAATGTGCTACCTTTTCATAATTTTGTAATTACCAAAAATGAGGCTGATGTGATAAATTGTGGCGATAATATTTCCCTAGTAGTACAAGTTTTTTTTTTTTTTAAAAAGTAAAATATAATGATATGTAGCATTCTATCACCAAATAGTATTTCTTGATTCACACTGTTCACAAGTGTTGCCATTCCTGAATAAGATCAGAACTAGCTTTTTTTTTCAATGGATTTTCAATAATGCCATCTTTTGCACTTCAGGCATTTTGTTAGGGCTGTGACAAATGGGTGTGACTAACTTTTGTGCCCTTCACAAGTTACTGAGTAATGGCTTCAAACAACTTTACTTACTGAACTCTTTTAAATCAAACTTGTAAGGATACAGTCTTGTAAAACATTTAATTAGTAGAATGTTCATGTCTGCTTAATTCAGCTGTTACTATGGAGTCTCTGATTATATACTTGTGGTCTGCTGCAGGTCATGTGCTCCTGGCATAGTCTCTGAAAACCTCAGAAGACCCCAGTCAGGGAAAAATACATCAGTACTTTTAACTAGAATTTGCTTGGCTTCATTTCCTATTTTGGTTTCAATATGATATCAATCCAGTATTCATTTTCCCTCTTTAAAGCTGCACATGATTAATTTCTATAAATAATGGCTCAGATGACAATCTCTACAGAGCTTTTAAACCTTCTTTTAGCTCATTGTTTCACTTGGCTAAATTGCCCACAACAAAGTTCCAAGGTGTTCAGACCTAAAACAGAATACAAATCCTGGGGACCAGCAACTATTTGGTGATTTTGCTTGATAAATTTGAAGTGAGTTAAATGATTAATCAGTTAGCAAAATCAACTAATCATCCCAGTACCAACATTTATTCTATTAAAACCTATGAATTTGATAATAGGTGGGTGAGTATTTTCAGCATATATAATGTTTTACTATTTCTGTTTGGTAGCATTTGAATAGTACCACTTGAATTTATCATTCTGAAAACCAGTGTCCTAGTGCCCACTGTTACTACCTCTCACTGACTTCTCTGTGGTCTCAGGTTGGTTGAAGTAGAGGGCCTGCTGCTGTAGTCATTTCATCCAGAGTCATAAGGTCCTGAGGATACGGCCTGTGCATCTTTGCTGTGTCCTCCGTTATTTGTGTGATGGTCATCTGGTGACTGGGGTTACCCCAGCCCCTGTGGCGAATGGCTGTGAGCAGAGGGGGCATCGCTTTCTGGGTGGGTTGTGTCTGCAGCCATGGCAGAAGGCAACCCGTCAAAAAACAGAGCTGGAGTCTCAGTGAGGTAATCTGCTTGATTCTAAGATCCTCTCTTCCGTTGAGTTATGTGTTTAAGGTTAGACCAACACAGGATTTTTAAGGCCTTTTACATTGGTAGCCAGTCTTTTTCATTGTTATTGGTAATTTTTAAATTTGGCCAGTTTCATGACATATTTTCCAAAAATTTCCGATGAATGTTCACAGCAGTTCAAGTTCTAGAAAATTACCAGCTTTAAAACGGCTGCCTTTAGGTTACTTAGAACTTAGGCCTGGCAATTAACAGAATTGTGTTTTCGATTATGCTTTTAACTTCCAATGATTATATATATATATATACAGCAGTGTTTTTTCTCCCCTCCTTGAAAGGCCAAACTCACTCTCAGTTGGCTGTGGGGCATTTACTTGAAGGAACAGAGTCGTATTTCAGCAATCCTCACTCACATAAAACAATAATATTAAATAATAATATTATCTAATGAAAACACTGCTTCTGAATGATCCTTAAATACATTTTTGATATTACTCTATTGACATTTATTGTTATTTATCTGCTGAACATTGCATTGATACTTATGACTGTGACAAACTGATATTATTGATAATGCCAGCCATGATTTCGGAAATCTTATCAGCCAGGCTTTATATTGCTTTGTTAGCCTAGCTTAGCATAAAGAGAAATTGTTAAAAAGCACTGCTGTGGTGTCTTAGCATTGCATAGACATTGAATCTTATTTATTGGATTTGAAAATGCCAGAAAGATAAAAGCAACAAGTTGTGATTTTAAGGGTATTTGTTATTGTATTAATTATTTCTAGTCTGGAAGTGCACTGGTTTGAATTTGGTCTGAGGTATGAATTTTAACTACACTGTGCTGATGGAGCCCTCATTTTGCTTGACCAAAAAAAGTCCCAAGGTTTGTTGCAAGAATTGTCAGCATCAGCTTGTGCCAGTGAATTATCTGAAAAGAGCCCATGTTGCCTTGTTTGGAAACAAAGAAGTGGCTAAAAGTGATGCACAGAATGAAGAGGAGGAGGAGTTGAGGAAAGAAAAAACTGGTGCAACTACCATTATATGGACATGGTTCGGCTTAAAGAGAACTGACAACAAGCAGAAAACTGTGATCTGCAACTTATGCTGGATGCCACTAGGTGATCTTTTTTTTTATCACCTCAAATCAAATCAAAACACATGCTTGTATATGAGGAAAATAAGTGCAACTACCTCTGACTTGTGGGCAAGACAAAAGTCTGACTGACCACTTCATCAGTGACGAGTGAGAGTTGTGCCACAAATCTTAACACACTTCATATTTCCCTGAAGACCACACTGGAAAATTGATAATGTAAGGCTTAAGGGAAGTGCTGGAATTGAGAGTTGCGAGGGTGCATAACGTTCTCAAAGCAGTGGCACTTAATGACTGGACGAAACTACAGTGCTTCAGAAATAGGCTTCACCTCGCCATTCAGAAGACAAAATTGGCCCCATCCTCGCTTGTAAAAGACTGAACCTTTTGAGAATCGCCTTTTATACCCAGTGATACTATCAGCTGTTACCAATTAACCTGTGGGATGTTCCAAAGGAAACATGTTTTAGTCTTTTGTTGCCCCTGTCCCAACTTCCTTATGATGTGTTGCTGGCATTAAATTTAGAATAAGCATGTATGTACAAAAATCAATGATGTTGATGAGGTGAAAAATCAAATATACTGTATTTGCACTTTTTTCTATTAAGTATGTTAAAAAGGATTAGCAAATTATTGCTCATCTGTTTTTCTGCTTTTTATATGTTTTACACTGTCAATTTATATTGTACAGTTTTGTTCAAAATAATAGTAGTCCAACATGACAAACCAGACCAATCACTGTTTTTGATAGAAATTATATTATTACATGGCATAGAATTGCCAGTAGGTGTAGTCAGAGTCAGAGAAACCAACAGACCCAACGTTCATGATATGCATGCTCCTAAGTCTGTGTAATTGAATAATTAATTGAAAGGGGCGTGTTAATAATAATGTGGAGATCAGTGAGGTCATTCATTATGTGAAGAAACAGGTGTCATTCAGGTGGCCCTTATTTAAGAATGAAGCCAGCACATGTTGTATATGCAATTCTCTCTGAAAACCTAAGAAAGATGGGTCGTTCCAGACATTGTTCAGAACAGCAGCGTGCTTTAATTAAACCATTGGTTGAAGAGGGGAAAACATATAAAGAAGTGCAGAAATGATAGGCTGCTCAGCTAAAATGATCTCCAATGCTTTAAAATGGAAAGCAAAACCTGAGAGACGTGGAAGAAAACGGAAGACTACCATTGGAATGGATCGAACAATAGCCAGAATGGCAAAGACTCAGCCAATGATCAGCTCCAGGGAGATCAAAGACGCTCTGAAGTTACCAGTGAGTAACGTGACAATTCGCTGACAAGTGACAAGACGCTTGCGTGAGGCTACTCTATCGGCAAGAAGCCCCTGCAAAGTCCCACTGTTAAAAAAAAAAAGATGCGGTAAAGAGGATACAGTTCACCAAAGAACATATTGACTGGCCTGAAGAGCAATGGAGATGGTTTTGGACTGATGAAAGTTAGATTGTTCTTTTTGGGTCCAAGGGCTGCAGGCAGTTTGTCAGATGACCCCAAACACTGAATTCAGGCCACAGTACACTCTGAAAACTGTGAAGCATGGTGGTGCAAGCATCATGATGTGGGGCTGTTTTTTTTAAATTATGGTGGCAGGCCTATTCATCGCATACAGAGATCATGGATCAATTTGCTTATATCAAAATACTTGAAGAGGTCATGCTGCCTTATGCTGAAGAGGAAGTGCCCGTGAAATGAGTGTTTCAACAAGACGACTCCAAACACAACAGTAAGCAGCATGTTGGTTCCAGAGTGGCCAGCCCAATCCCCGGATCTTAATCCAATAGAAAACTTGTGGGTGACATCAAAAATGCTGTTTCTGAGGCAAAACCAAGACATGCAGAGAAACTGTGGAAGGTTGTCAAATCATCCTGGGCTGGAAGACCTGTATACAGGTGCCAGAAAGTGGTCGACTCCGTGCAGCACAGATGTGAAGCAGTTCTCAAAAACACTGGTTATATAATTAAATATCTGTTTAGTGATTCATGGGAATGCTAAATTTTTTCGGTTTATTGAGTACATATTTGAGTTTGTAATGAAAAATGAAGTCACTGCTATTTTTTTGAACAGCCCTATTTTTCCTGCATTTTCTGTAAAGTAATTAAAATATTCATCTATTTTTCTTCATGTTTTGATGTAAAATATAATGTGCAGTGTTCCCAATGAATGGGGGAAAAAAATAAGGATTTTGAGCTTTACTCATGTTTTAAAAAACACTGCTATTATTTTTAACACAACTGTATATATATAGATAATAATAATAATAATATTTTTTTTTTCAACAATGCCATTCAACAATTGCATTGAAAATTGTGGGTGCCTTTTCCTTCACGTAGAAAAGAAAGAGGAAATGGCCAATCCCCAGCTGAACTTCATCTGCCTCATCACTGAAATGCCGACTAGACAGGGGTCGCAACAGAAAATGATCCAGGGGGTGATTGAGCAGGAGGAGGCCATATCTCAGGTCCTTTAAAGCTGATTGGAAAGCCTGACGCCTGGCACCAACATGGCAAGGGATGGCTGTTTTGGAATCATTAAGCAGAATTCTTAGCCTCCTGTTTACGTTCACAGACTTACTGTCTGGAGAGGAATATGTCAGTGTGTCATACCTCAGACCTGACAAGGACATGAAGAGGGCCATCCTGCAGTATTTAAATGAGAAATACTCTTACCCTGCAACAGATGGCCTTGATCCATGTTTCAAAGTAATGTACATAGCAGATGAGGGGGAGAATATATCAGAACCAAAGGTACAGCAGAGACTCAGTCCCTGCTGAAAGGCAGGCCACGTCCACGGAGGAATCTCCACTACAGACGGAGAAGCTGCAGAGATGGTAGCTCCAAAGAAAGCCATATCTGGCTAGCTTTTTAGCAAGGAAACCTGGCCAAGAAATACCCTTTTGTATTCCTAGTGACCCTTCAGATGGCATTCAACAGTAGTGGCATCATTGTGAACTGCCGCTGATCTGTCAGACTTGTTTTCCTAGATAATAACCTATAGCAGCTCCTATAAGCAATGAGACTGGCTAAACAAACTGGCATAAACAGGAAGGTTGAAAGTATTGTTTTTGTACCAAGAGACTTGAACTGTTGTACTTAGAGTAAAAGCAATCAGGCAAAGTAAAGGGGTACAATGGGATGTTGCAAGGAGAATTTCCACTTTGATTATATGCTGCTAGATTTTGTTGTAGTTAACGGTACAAGCAATGAGGTCAAGTAATAATGCACACAGATGCTGGAAAGAAGTCATTTTGCACTCTGCAATACTGTAACTGAAGTGATAAGATACAGCATATGATTCACACAGCTTATTGTCTTATTTGATTGAGCTTGGCTAGTCATGCTTATGTCTGTATAAGCAAGCCTGTCCTGGATACAGAGATGCAACTGATTGAGTTGATGATTGAACTGATGATTTTCTAATCTGACTATCATAGCTAACAATAGTATTATTATTATTATTAATAATATTTTTCAAAATGTCAGACTGAATTATAAGAAAATGTCATTCTCAACACAGTATGTGAGCAAGTGCTATGTATATTGTATGTTAAAAATCTTATAGTCTTTATTTCTCCTTCAGGTGGTTGATTGGCAGTGCATTCGTCAGACACGCCCGTTGAGCAGTGCATCATGGGCCCTGGCACCCCCCAACAGCCTGAGATATCAGAACTTTAAACAGCCCGTGCTGTCCCACCCGTTCCACCATGCCAGTCAGCCTCAGAGAGGAGGTAACTTCGAGGGTGACTGGGAGGAGTCACTCAGCGTGTGTGTGCTGGTGCGACAGGGTGAATCAGATGGCCTCCACACACTGCTGGAGATCCCTCTGTTTGGTCACAATAAACTAGGAGAGCTCCTTGCTCTGGGGGCTCACAAGTCTCTTGAGTTCTCCTTTCCATTGACCACGGTGGACGGTAGCAGAGAGGATGACATCAGTGTTGACCGCTTTGAGAGAAACAGTATAGATGCTGTAAAAAGACAACATGGCTGTTTCAGAAGCCTGTTTGAAGCAGAGAGGTGTCCTGCACCATTCACGTATGGCTCTCAATTTTATTGTTTTCACTGCCCTGGCACTGAGCCGGTGGCTGGCAGCGAGCTGAAATCCAGGCAGTGTATTGGACTTCACAACAAGCCTGTGGAGCTGCCTCTGCTGCCTCCTACATCACTGTGCAGCCATGAAGAGAGACCGGAGGGGGAGCATATTGAAGGAGACAGTGAAGGGGAGGAGAAGCTGGCCATGATGTATGAAAGACTGAGAACAGAGGTAAGAATGCACAATGTGAAATGTAAATTGAAGTTGCACAGGGCCATCTTACTGCCTGTCACTGCTGAAATGAGATGCAATGACTGATCATTAGATATCATTTATTATGTCAAGCTCTTGTGTCATTGATTTTTACTGCTGTTGTACTTATAGTACTGAACTGGTAACTCTTTGTAAAGCTGTAGCTCAATATCATGGAATGATTTTTCTGTGTTTACTTTGCAGCTTCCAAGTTTCTTTATTAAGAACCATGATTACACCATGTATTCAAAGGATTTGGAATTCATCAATGGCCTCTTGAATACTAAGACCAGGTGAAACAGCTTGAGCTAATGACATTACATTATTACAGATAGCTCTCCTATGGTGTCATTTCCTGTGTGACCTCACTGTTGTGTGTGTGTTGGTGTAGAGGCTGTAGAGTGTACCAGCTCACCCTCACCCTGTGGCGCCTCCTGTGTCAGTGTTACTACGCTGAGGCTAGGCTGGAGGTGCTGAAGCTCACCAAGCACATGGAGGACGGGACCATTAAGGCTCGCTGGAGGATCAGGGGACTTCCCTTCCACTCACTCCTGCTGCGCTTCTATCGGAGAGACAAATCTCACTTATACAGGTAACACACACAGAACATCCAGACTGGAGCTGGGTACTAGGCTTATTCTGAGAAGGGAAATTCTAATTTTAAGTCTTTTGTCACCATGGTTTGTAATCTAATATCTAATTTAATATCTCAATCCATATGTCATCTGTGATAGGTCATATGATGCATTCTCTACTTTTTACATTGGAAAGGATGGACTCATTCATTGTCATAAAGTTGAAAAGGTAAGCAGCTAACTGTTTTTTATGTCACTAAGTACCTGCTAGCATAGTGGCTATTAGGGGTGTAACGGTACACAAAAATCACAGTTCGGTATGTACCTCGGTACGGAAGTCACGGTTCGGTACTCAGTTAGGGGAAAAATGTTAAGAAAAAAAAAACCCTGCTCATAATAAATTCAAAATATTTGTTTATTTTCTGAAACCAAAGAGCTGTTAGCAACTCAGTAAATTAAATTAAATGTACAATACATACAAATGTAATAGAACCTACTGCATAGTTTTTATATCAAATATAGAAAATAAAATAAATTAAAGTGCAAGTGCAGCATTAACAATTACAGGTTATTAATCTTCTTTAACGATAACTTTTCCAGTAAAAAAAAAAAAATGAAGACACTGCTGCAAACAACCAAGTTCAGCAATAATTATAAGTCTAATTATGTATAATTATATTACATTATAAAATGATGTCGGGAGCAGCGTTTCCACAGTTCCTTGTTTTTTCCTCGCAGCGGCGATTGTGACGCTTGGCTGGTGCCTTTTTTAAACGTTTGCGTAAATTTGAAGTGTTGCGTAATTGACGACTCCTTCGGCGGAGCGTCTTGTGGCTCTGGCTTCTTGATGTTAGCCTTAGCCATCACGATAACAGCGATAACAGAAGCGCTGTCAGGAGAATAAACGGTCCGTGACATTCTGTGCTCCACTGGAGACTCCTACTTGTTTTTAGTTCCGCAATACTGTGTAAGTGTGAGTTCCAAAAAAAAGTTCGATGCAGCCATCCCCCACTGAAAAAGGAGAAGAATCTTTAACTCTGTAACACATTGCCACCCATAGTTCAAATGAATGTGAACACAGACACAGATGATATCAGTTCAACTTACTTAATATCTCACATTTCAGTGGGAAGAATCATTTTATTTGAACAGAGTCTATTCTTTTTCTGTGTTTGAATAGAATTGAATGTCAGCCAGAGGACAAGCTGGATAGCTGTTTTGTGCATGTTTGATCGTCCTCCATCTCTGTGTTGCAGATGATGCCAGCTCAGCCCCCTGTGCTGCCTAGAGTAACGTCTCTCCTGGCAGGGGCTCTGGTGGCGCTTGGGGTGCAGGAGCATCGACCTGCCCTCAACCTGTTGCCCCTCCTCCTGTCCTCGCTACGACAAAGCAGAAACTGACACCAGGACAAAGATTAGAGGAATAACTGCCATTGGCATCGAGTGTGTCCAAAGTTTATGTGACTCTGAAAAGTTTCATTCATTCTCAACATAGGAACGCATTAAAGTGGAAGGTTTAGCTCTCAGTCCTAACTCATAATGATGCCCCCGTGTTAAATCCAGAGCCACTGCTTTTCCTTTTCCTCATTTTAATTCATTAGTATTTGAAGTAATGGAAATGGTTAATCTCAGTGCAGATCTGGGTCTTCTGGTCCAGGCCAGCATCCCATACCAGTCAGCCACCAACTGTTGCAATAAAGAAATTTTTTTTTTTCAATTTTAAACCAGAAATTACTACTTCAAAGGCATGTTCTTTTAAGACTCCAATGAAAGAAAGAAAAAAAAAAAAGAAACATCTTAATGTCTGTTGCAATGTAACTATCTAGCTTTAGCCTGAATACAGTATTGCATTGAACAACATTGCAGATGTTGCCTCTCAAAGATGTAAGTCTTTTACAGGCATAACAAAATTTGTAATGCAATGCTAGTGTCTGCTGAAGCAACACACATTTCAGATAGTGCTGCTACATGAAGCTTGCTGCCAAACAAGCAACCACCAATTAATTAAACCTCTTTAAAGTTCAAAATTTGCTTATTAGCGTTCTTTTTTTAGAAGAGAATATGGACGTTAATCTCATGTATGCATGCCAAGGAAAAGTCTGGTACTTTTCAGACTGAGTCTTATTGTCATAATTGTCAATTCTGACTATGCTCATCATTTTGATCATCGATCAAAAGTTTGTTTCAAAATGTGACCCAAAGTTGTACATGACATTCAACAGTACCTGCTCGAGGAAGTAGGACCAATGACACTTAAGAAAGAGAGCTTGCTTAGATGTGGTTGTCAACGGGAGCAAATATTTAGTCTGCCTTAAGAAAACACTTATAAAGCTCCATAATGTACACACTGTCTTGTTTGATTAGTCTTTATGTAAACACAAATATGTAACAGTTGTGGTTTTAAGGATTTATGTGCTAGAACTATTCCTTGACATATCTATCCCTGTCCCTACCCTGTCTGTCTGCCCAGTGCTCGTGTGTAGGTGAGCACAGGTTTTGGTTGTGATTTCTGATGGTACCATATCTGGCAACCTCACTATGACACAACAAGACTCCAGGAAGCTGTACATGGTTACTGTAGAAATCGTTCCAGCACGTAGGTCCTCCTTAAACCACAAAATTCAGCTTTTTGTTTACACACAGGATGAACTAACAAGATACAACATGTTAGCATGTTCATGAGCTCTCGAGGCATTGGTCAATGTGAAGAAGACAAAGCCAGACTAGCTGCTTTCTACAGCAGCAGCCAGGATAACCATGTCCTGAGTCCAGGCCATACATGAGATTAAATAAGTGCATATCTCAAAATGCTGGATTATTCCTGTAAGTGCCCCACCTCTATATCACAGTGGCTTCATGTGGATCAGTGATTTTCAATCTCAGCCTGGTTCCAGGGAAGCTGGATTGGTGTGTCGTCACAGCAGACTGCAAGATCATCATATCATAATGTGTTATGGAACATTTTCCAAAGGCCAAATTCTCATGCATAACAATGCCTGATTTTTCAGTGTCATGCAGTGTTTTGTGCCTTTGACAATCAACACAAAGGCAATTTAACTGCTTCCATAATACTTAATTAGCCTCTTTGAAATGGGGTGAGAGAAACTTGTCAAGTTTGATTCAAGTTTGCTCATTAGCAGTAGAATCTGTCTGTCTGGCTCCCTCAATGTACTGTTGTTGTTGTTGGTTTATTTGCTTGTGTCAATAAAATAACTCTAGTGACCCCAGCACATGTAGAATGTAGTACAGTTCAGTAATATAATGCACAGACTGGTGATGTGGGTCTCAGCACTGGTACTTTTTTAATTAACAAAGTTAGTTTGGTTACATTTACTAGGCCTATTTGTGTAAACCACGGCTGCTTTCACAGCTAATGTGCTTGATAGCAGCGTTGTGTCTTGGCTCAGATTACAGAACTGAAAATATTCTGACATATTATGAAATCGAACTTTGTCACACATGTATAGGTTTTAAAGATCATATGTTCACAAACACACTAGACAATAGAGTAATTAATAATAAGAATCTTGCATGTTTTGTGTCTTCATAGTCTAGAAACAGTGAATTTTACAAATGGGGAAACGATGCACACTTTCAGACAGTCTTTCGCCAAAGCTGTTCGTGATGCTGCACTGGTTTGTTCACATGAGAAGTGTGACATATGAAAAAAGGTAGAAGCTTGATAGAGAGGTTCAAACCTTGCAGATTCTGGCCTCGTGGCCACACTTGGTAGTGATGCTCACAACTCAGTCATGAGTCAGGATTGGATGAGAATGGTAGATGTGCTAAAATGACCTTTTGTATCAGAATTTGAACCATTTAGTCCAAAAACCAAGTTAAAGTCTTGAAGAGCCACCTCACTAAATCATTTTATCCCATTCATGTGTGCAGGGAGCCAACAAGATATCAGCTGGCTCAGCCAGAGGAAGACTCAAATGAGCATGCTCTCGACTGACTCATCTTGAGAAGGACTCCAGTGAGCTTGCTCCATGGGACTGAAACACACAAGTCTGGAAATCTCTTTGGAGGATGTTGATTATGAATAAATGCAAAAAAGTGCCTGGAGATGAGCTGCAGTCATAGTTGGGTTATTGCTTGTTTACCTTTAGATAAAGGTAGAGAATGAGCAGTTGAGCATAGTTAACGCTACAAATAGCAGCAACACACTGAGACACAATAAGCTCTAGTGGTTCACTGCAAGTGACTTGACTGGCAATTCATGCATCCTCACTTCTTTGGTGTTAGTAAAATGCAATACTTTTTAGATAAAGTCATTTGCAGAGAAGTCCCAGCTCAGTAGCATTTGTGCTAAAGGAACAAAATCACCATAGAGTTTTATGGAGTAAGTTGATGATATTCTTGATTAACAAATGCTATGCACAGACAAAAACCAACAATGTGCCAGTTAGTCTTTCAGTGCGCTCAATACTTTCTCAGCCTCAAGCTTAGAATCAGATACACACATTATACTTAATTAGTATAATCAATTACTACCAATTATTAGTAAGAGAAACTCCACCTTATCACTGTGTAGGGGCTGGTCTGTCCCTGTGATCCTGCCAGCTGTGTTGTCTGGGCAACAGCCCCTGTGTGGGTGTGGGGATACTCCCAAGTCCTTGGCTGTGAGTGTCATTAAATTGAACTTCTCACCAAAGGATTAGAGGGTCACCTCTATGTTGTGTGTGCTTATGCAGTGAACAGCTCAGAGTACCCGGCCTTCTGGGAGTCTCTGGGTGGCGTGCTAGAAAGGGTTCCATCTAGGGACTGTGTTGCTGGGAGACTTCAACACTCACATGGGCAACAGTGGAGAAACCTGTCGGGGCCTGAGTGGGAGGAACAGCATGCCTGACCTGAACCACAATGTTTTGTTATTGGACTTCCGTGCTAGCTAGGATTGGCTATAACATGACACAACTCTTGAGAAGGGAAAATTGATAGCCAATTAATTATTCATCTGATCAATAATTACATTTATATCAAACAAAGTTACCAGTAGCCAGTGAAACTTGGAGGGCTTTGGAGTTCATATTCTAAAGCATTTATTTAATAGATAAAAGTAAAAAACACAGTTAATCTAACTAAATGTACTGAAGTACAGAACATAAATGTGTGTGTGTGTGTGTGTGTGAGAGAGAGAGAGACAGAGGGAAAGAGAGCAAGTGCAAGTGTGTACATGCTAGGATTGGAAGTGAGGTGTGACAATTATGCAATGGCTCACATTTCACAGGTAAACAAATAAATACGGTCCTCAATACTGTCAGTCATGTGGATGAAATTCTGGATTAGCATGTTAGCAGGGTCATGATGGGGAATAGTTTGACATTCTGTGCTCCTGACCTTGTCCTAACGAAATTTGGGATATTCTTTTTTTTTTTTTTTTAAACTTTAAAACGTAACAGTTGGTTTGAGTCAGCTGTCAAAAATTGTGGTAAATGGGTTAAGAGATATGTCTGACATGGTCATGTGCCATTTCATAATCAATAAAATGACAACAATAAAGAGACATCTATACGCAAGACTTGCTCATTTCATTCTTACATCTATGCAGACACTAGACCAGGACTTCATTCTTCAGCCCTGTCAGTCCAGACCATCCATTTCGTGAAATGTATGAAGTAATTCATTTTCTTGCCAACAAAGGCTGGACAGATGACACACTGGCTGCTCAGCTCTGTCGAAAATGAATGGACAGACTTGCTGACTGATTCACCCAGCCTGAATACATGGTTATAGACTGTACAGTGTGTTACATACCTGTAACTGTCCCTTGGAAATGACCTGACCTGTACGTCATGTGACTGTTTGTCATTAATGCTAAAGATAAAGGACTCTCTCTGTAGGAGCAGTTTCTATTGATCTATAGTGAAGTTGTACCTAAATGATTGGCTGTCTCTGCTCAGGCTGGTGCTTCAGTCCAATCTGTAAAGAAATATGACCCAGCAGGTTCTATGTTGCTCAATTTCCACTTGTAGTGCTGCAACTCCACTTTATGAATCCTGATTGTGTGAAAAAATAAACTTAGAATTGAACAATGATCAGTGTTTGTGTTATCATTTATGGATGGTGATGGTCCACTTTGGTCCCGAGAAGGCTATCAGAGCAAGTAAAGGCATAAATCGATGTTTCATTGGCTGTGGTTATTCATGGTCCCAGGAGATGAACCATGATGTGGTGGTGGCTCTCAAACCTTTTCTCTATCTACAACCTTTGTGTCCATGTTCCATGTTGTACACAACAAATATCAGAATATAATGCACAGAGCTGCATGGATCACATTCATAGTCCCAAGAGGATGTACGCTACTTTTTCCATATGTTTTTTTCAACTTTATATATGTTTCATAATTGAACCAACAGAGTAATAGAAATGTTGCTGAACACATTTACGATCCCAACAGATAAACTCTAACTAAATCATTAGTATGATCAATCTAATACTTTCTGTATTAAGTAATGCACACTGCAAACTCTGGCTTTTGTGGCTGTTGACCTCAGTTTATGACTTTTTCGAGTGTCCAGTAGTATTAAGACCAGCCAAGTCAGAATCTTACAAAATAACAATCTTTTCAGTGTGAAATTCCCTCTTACTGTGCTCAGGACACACTGTCTCAGGTTGTGTATGGCTGAGCTGTGAGCTATGACTTTTCCTCTAACGCCATCATCAGGTCAAAATTTCAAATACTTTATGACCTGGAAAACTAATGACACTCCCCTCAACCTCTGTTGTACTGTCTGTTTAGTGGGAATTAGCAACTATGACCATCCTAATGTACTATGCTAAGTTGGACACAGGGACACACACATGGCATACTGACATCTATCTTTACAACCCTGTTGCTGAAACCACTACCTGAAATTCTTTGCAAATCAAGCAGATGAGAAACATTAAGTTAATTTATTTCAGTGATGCTAACAATCACATAATAACCATTCACAGTTTGACAAACCTCTATGGACTGCAGCTGTGCTTCACACAAACATCACAGACTTATGCCATCACCACGGCCGGCTCAGGCTATGGCAGATTATTATATGCGGTTGAACACTTGGTCAGACAACACCACTGAAGTATCCTGTCTAAATAAACAGTACTGTCAATCATAAGATAATGCCCTAAAATACAAACATGAACCAATCACCTCTGTTCATTGTGATAACTAAAGTCATCATGCTAAAAAATAAAAATCTGATGCTATGGCAACACTTGTTACCTCATTGATACTGACAAGGCTCTATGACATCACTCCCCATCTACTATGTACAATTTGCACTCATTTACAGTTTTGCCTCATACAGATATATAATACAGCTACATTTGCAACATAGGATAGAAATGCTCAGTATGATGGATTATCAGGACATGTGACATTTTGAGGACAAAGTCATAATATTTACAGACAATGTCATCTTGAAATGAAAACAAAGTCATACTTTTAACAAAAAAAAAAATCAAATAGGAGAACATAGTCATGGTACTTCAAAAAAAAAAGTCACAAAGATTTGTATTAATACATTGGGTAGATTACAATGTATTTCCATGTTTTAGCATTTTCTAGTCCATATACATTATGTGTAGCTGCTGTTTTACCATGCAGAAGACTTGAGTTTAGGAACAGCATGGCAGTATTTTTTTTTTTTTAATTTATTCTTAATCTGAGCGACAAAAGATGCCAAGCCATATGGAAACATTCTATTATTGTCATCATTCCTCAATGCAAAACCCCAAAGATCTATCTATCTTATCTTATCTACAAGGACCTCAGGCCTGTGGCCCTTACATCTTCAGTTATGACGGGTTTTGGGAGAAGATTAGAAAACAGGTTGTTCTGAAGCAGGTCCAGAGTTCATGTGACCCTCTCTAATTTGCTTAAAGGCATGACCCTCTGTCATGCCTGGAGGATGCCACCATCACCTTGCTGCACTACCTGGATCATCACCTTGAGGGCCCATTAACTCCCACAGGCTTCTGTTTGTACACATCTCCTCTGCTTTCAGTCTTATTTAGTCCTGTTTGCTTACAGAGAAACGTCTTTTTGATTTGATTATTGACAGTAATGTCACTGGATGGATTCTAGACTTTTTGACACAGCAGTCACAATTTGTAAGAGTTAATGGTGTCTTTTCGAACAAGCTTCACTCATCCATCAGTTCACCACAAGGATGTGTTGTCTGTCCTGCTTTATGTTCTTTACACAAACAGCTAACAGTCAAAGTAAACACCAGAACAAACATGCTAAAAGGTTTGCTGATGATTCTGTTATACTAAGCCTCTTGGAAGAAGAGGAAGTAGATCATGGGCCAATCGTTGATGACTTTGTGTCATGGTGTAAGGAGTCTTTTTTTTTCTTCGCTGAATGAGTCTTAAACAAAGGACATGATTACAGGCTTGAAGCCCCCCACCCAACCCAAACCTGACTGAAAAATGTAGAAGCAATTTGTAGGTACAAGTGCACTACAATGATGACTCTGTTTCGTTGAGTCTGGATGGTTTGAGAACCTGAAACTGGCAAAGAGTAGGCTTACAATAAGTTGCCTAAATTTGCATGTGATGTCTGCACCTAAGCACTTCATGTATTCTGCATTAAGCTGCTTTACAGCATCTTCATTTGATCTTGCATTTGTACTGTTCTGTCCTTGTGATCTGTCCAGACTGCTGCATTACTATGACTAGGATGTTTTAAGATGAATGTCTCTCTTTTTGTACACCTGCCTGCAACCAAAGTTTCCCTTGTGGGACTATAAAGTTTGACTTGACTTTTGACTGTGGGAGTTTTTGCAGTGTCACTGTTTACTATGACAAACAATAAATAGTTTTCTTATATTATGATGACTTTATTCATGAAAAACTGCAACCTTTTACTTGTGAAAAGATTGATCTCATTAAGACTGTCTATGCAACTTTACATTATCCTCATGATAACTTTTTCCTTTGCAACATTAGTTTTATTCCCATAATATTCAGAGGATTTTCTTGTAACATAACTTTATTCTCAAGTGCAACTACTTCTCGTAACATTTTTTCATAATACTGTTTTTTGTGCAACATTTCAACTTTAATCTCATAGTATTGTGACTTTTTTCTTAATACTCTTCAGCTTTTTCTGAAAACATTACAACTCAAGTGTCAAATTTTTGTCCCTTTCACTCTGTGGTATCTCAAGCTATACTGCCCAGACAGGTCTAAACCTACAGGAGGGGACTAGTTCTTAATCCAGATCTTTTTCTTGTGGCCTGTCCTCTTTTGTACTGACCTACTATTGGCAGATCTTGTCTTGTATTCAATGTTTAGTACTCTGATACTTCATTAGCTGGAGGTGTCTGAGAGCAAAGGGAATGTTTCAGCTTGAGGTGACTCAAGCAGTTCACAATTCTTGACACCATGTGCCATGGAGGGTCCACAGTCCGCAGGTTTTTCCATTCCAACTAAACTACAGCAGGTGATCTCTGTCTCTCTGAGGAGGAGCAATCAATCCGAGTAAGAAGCTGTTGATGTTTACAATGCACTGTCAAACACTTCATGAACCAGAGTTCCATGCTGCAGTTCAGATCCTGGTCTCCACCTGACCTTGGCTCCTCTGTGACACAGGGCCGTGGATGATTAGGAGTCTTCTATGGAGAAAGCTTGGTGCGTGTTTGGGAATCTCTTGGCGTTGTAGTCTGGATCATCTCTCACTCGCTCTTTGATGTCACTCTTTACCTGGCAGAAGGGGAGGGGGGGGGTATCAGTTACAGACAGAATTACCATTTGAAAATTAACTGAATGAAATCTTTACTCCAAGTCTCTGTTCATCATATGTGAATAAATAAATATGCTTTCTTTGGCTGTTTATATTCAACTTTAAGTCTGAATTTTTCAGTTCTTCAAAAGCAGGCTTAAAGTGAATCTGGAGCTGGTTTCAGAGTAACACATTTTTCCACATAGACCTGCAACATTGTAACATTGTAGTTCATGACATTGGATGGCTAATTGGCATTAGGTACTTAAATATATGTTATTTCATAAGTAAACACCGCATTGATATACCACATTAAGGGTGCATATCAGTATATTGCACTTCCGTAAAGTTTGGGAACTTGAAAAGA
Source organism: Centropyge bicolor (assembly GCA_037975185.1). NCBI lineage: Eukaryota > Metazoa > Chordata > Actinopteri > Pomacanthidae > Centropyge > Centropyge bicolor. The sequence continues at coordinate 1,796,680 of JBBMOC010000005.1, forward strand.
AAGTTAAAAAAAAAAAAGAAAAGTCAAAATTTGTGTAGGAGAAGCTGACATATTTTCAGACATTAACTCTCTGGTATGGGTGAAACACACTTAGATCCTAGTAACTGGATAAAGTCTCCCTGCCTGGTAAACATCTATGTCTTTCAAACTCCAAATCTCCAGTTTGTAATGTTGGTTGTAATGAAGCTGATGACATACCATGACATCATCAGGGTTATTTTCTTACTGAACAGACTTTAATAGGCTGTGTACCACTCCCTGCTACTAGTAAACTGACATGTGAAATTTGTGCCATGTCCCCGTATATATAATGAAATATGAAACCGTTTTTTAAAATCCTTATTCATAATTTGAGTAAGAGTCAGTTTGATGAAAACTGATCAGATCTGCTCATGAATCTTTAGTGCCTTTATTGTTTAGACCCTTTTTGAATTTGGGCCTTTGGCAGTGCTACATTTATTAGTACAACTAGTTTTAGTGAAATGATCTGCAGCTTGCATGCAGCCACAGTCCTATGCCAGAATATGAGTGCTGTTCATAATGGTTTCCACACTCAACCCACATTGCCCTTATACCAAAATAATCATGCATTGTTATCTGCATAACTCAACTCAACCTGTGTTTGAAGCTAGATGTCAAACATTAGGCTATCCTGGATTGGTTTACACAGTATACAGTCAGGGCATCATTCCACCTAGATGCAGTACTGAGCGCTTCAGCGCTCCTTTGTGCCCACTGCCATCAGACTTTATAACAGCAGCAGAGGACTGTCCTCACACTCAACAGCCCCTGAAACACAAGGACAATGACATACACCCCCCCCCCCCTTCTCTCTCGCTCTCTCTCTCTCACACACACACACACCCTCTCTCACATATGCACATACACTGACTATTGCACTCAGGACTAATAGTATGTGGTTTACACCATATGCTTGCACTATTCATTCATTCATTCATACTGCAATACTTGCTGCTGGACTGTATTGTCACTTTGTCATGTTCACTAAGTCACTTTGGATCTGCCATTTGAACTCAGTTGTACATACCTCTTCTTTTATATATATATATATTCATTAGGCCGTTACCTTATCTCTCAGGTTGCAATATTTACATTTGCTGCTTTACTGACATAACTATGCTGCATTATCTACCTCATATTCTCATTTGCTGCTGTTTTGTTATTTGATGTTGTCACTTTATCTTCACTAAGCCACTTTAGGTTCCACTTGTACTTTTTTTATATAGTTTTTCTTATAGTTTTTTTTTATTTTGCATACTTTATACTTCTACCTGATTGTATGCTTGTGCTGCTGCAACACCTGAATTTCCCCTATGGGGGATCAATAAAGAATTATCTTATCTTATCTTATCTTATACCTGTTTGGTGTATGCTTCCTGCAGCTCGGATGTCTCCAGCTCCACCTGCAAGCTGTTTGCCGCGGTGACGGGCAGAACTCCTGCAGCGCGAGCAGCTCGACTCACAGCGTCTGACAGGGAGAGGTGTGGTCCTTCACACTGGGTCGTCTAAGGACGGAAACAATACTGTTACTCCCCTCTACATGACAGCCATTCTTAAGGCACAATTTATTTTGACGGAATACGGCTGGTAGTCTCCCACAGTCTTGAGTGACACTAAACCTGCATCAATCACTCATGAACTCCACTGCTCACCTTCCTCCTCTTGGCAGGCATCCCGTGCAGGTAGGCATCAGACAGTGGTGGCTGGGCTTTGATCTTCCTCTGAGACAGCATGTCATGTCTAATGATGGGAACCCATTCCTGGCCAACACATCATTATACAGTCATAATGCAATGCAAATGCAACTGTACTGTACAACATAAGCATAGCAAGGCATATTTATTTGCATCATGCTTTTCATTTATGTCCTTATTTGTCTTTATATAAGATATAATGAGAACTGAAGACTTTTGTTTGCTCTGAACACAATGTAGCCTCTATCCTGTAAATAGAATTCAAACCACTTTGGGACTCAGTTTCCCAGTGTGTCGAGTACGATGTGACTGATTGTGTTTGGAATGCAGTACTGAGATCCACTAACCCTGTGACTGAAATTTTACCACTCCACAAATCCCAATCTGCCCATGTCACTGTGTCATCTGTGTTCATGTACATAAAGTCCCCTGCCACCCTCAGCACTGGTCTTATTCTGCCTATGCCAGCAGCCTGTCTGATTACAGGAAGGCTCAGGTCAGCGATCTTACATTAACAGGTTTCTTTGGATGAACAGCTTAGTTCTTAGTTCTAGCCCTGTTTTTACATATAATCCTGGGAAAAGCTCATTCCTTACAGGAGGAACAGCTGCTGCCCATTGCTCCACCTCAGGGGCTGCCTCCTCCCGTCTTGTTGGGGCCCCAGCAGGACACTGTGGGTCCCCTGAAGACACAGTATTCTCTCCAGAAGACGTTCCCCTTTCTCCATGGTCGCCTGCTAAAGCCATGGCCTCCTCTGCTGTGGTGGCTGGAGCTGGAGACAAACTCTCCTCCATCTGACAAAGAGTGATCACATGATTTATTCATTCTGATGACATAAATGAACATGTGTACTGAGGATAAACATGTTGACTCAAACTGGACTGTCTGTGGTCAGATCTAGTGAATTTAACAGAGAGAATGGATATAGTGTTGGGCTGCAGTTCTCATTCAGGAGACAGTGAATGTGCAGGACAGCAGCTAAAGAAATAACCATATATATCACAACAAAAAAGTGTTGAAATGAAGCTGCATGCGAGAGTAATGTAGTAATGGAATGCTGAAATTATTAGTCAATAAGACTTAAAAAAAAAAAAATCAGTCTACATAATGTACTATGGCATGCAAAAGTTTGGGAACGCTTGGTCAAAATTTCTGTAAAGATTTCATCAATTCTTTAAGCAAGATTACGTTTTTTTTTTTTTAAACAAAATAACAGAAAATGAAAAAAAGTCTGAAACAAACGTTTGGGTAACCTGCATGGTCAGTACTAACACAGTAGTAACACCCCATTTGGCAAGTATCATAGCTTGTAAACCCTTTCATAGCCAGCTAAGAGTCTTCCAGTTTTTCAACCACTCTTCCTGCAAATGGCTTCTAGTTGTGTGAGATTCTTGGCCTGTCCTGCGTGCACTGCTCTTTGAGGTCCATCCACAGATTTCTGATAATCTTCAGACAGCACCTCTTGACATAACTTATTGTCCTGTTGTAGAGGCCATCCTCTTTTTAGCTTCAGGTTTTGCTGGTTTTTAAATGAATGCATTCTTCCTCTACCAGTGAAATGTACCCCTGTGCCACTGGCTGGAACATAAGTATGATCCACCCACCCCCTGCAGAAAAGTTTGAAGTTTTAACTTCATTAGTCCTCAGGACTTGTTTCTAAAATGCATCAGGCTTGTTCAGACATTTTGTGGTGTGGAGGCATAAAAGTTTTTTTTCTGATGACTCTCTGATGAAAATCATGTTTTTGGTTATGTGGCTGCACAGTAGAACAGTGTCCCACCACAAGGTTGATTTAGCTTTCCAGCACTCCTATGAGCAGTTCTCTCTGAATATTTGAGTCAGAGTATTTATAGGTTTGAAATTTGCATCACTTGACTTGATGACAAGGCATAGCCTGAACAATCTATTTTAGGTTCGAAACTTAGGTCAGCTCAGGTCTCTCGAGTTACCCAAACGTCTGTATGGTGCTTCTTTACTCTTTATACTCATGGGTGCCTGGACTTTATCATGCCACTGTTTTTGTTGATTACAAGTATCCATTATGAGCTAACTGATCTATCTTCAGCGTTGTTGTTTGTTGTAGCTTTCTTGTTTTTAGCTATATGTCTATCTCTATCTCTCTTGGAACTGTGTCTAAAATTGAGAGTAACTTAAAAATCAGAGTCGATTTCTTTGTACGTGTACTTGGTCAATAAAGCTGATTCTGAGTTTGTTTATGTGAACGAATAATAACTGTTGTAGCTATCCCTATTCTCTCACAAACTGAAATGAATTCTCCAATGCAGTCAAATCCTCAGATAGAAAAACTCAAGCTTCCACCATTATAAAGGAGAAATCTGCTAATATTCTATATTTGTCTCCTTGCCAACGAACCCCATGTCCGGAGCAAACCAACACTAAATGTATCTGACTAGCAAGTGTGAATATCAAAGACTGATGTGCTTTACCAGACCGATCATTTAGGAAGAAACGTGACAGGCAGAAATTACTTAGATCAATAACTTTATAGTAATTATAGAAAGAACAAAACTTACCTCTGCTCTTGGACTGTCTGATGGCGGTTCCCCCTCATCCTCTGATCTGTGGTTCAACTGACCCTGCAATGACATTCTAGTTTTACAATGTTCCTTTGGAATGAGCCTATATAGTTGAACCTTGGATTTTTTTTTTTAGAGGCAATTGGACAATTATTAAATCCACTCAATAGCTTTGTGCAATGTGTCCAGCTACAGTAACTCATTATTACCTGTGTGTAGATGAGGTAGTGCTGGATTTGGTCCTCTGTAACTGGGTTGTGATCCAGAATGACATGCAGCCTCATAGACATCATACTGGTCAGCCAGTTGACCAGACTGGGATTGACTTCTGCAGACATCCTCCTCTACAGAAACACACTCAGGCTCAAGAGACATGCAGGAACATACAGCAGATTTGTTGTATTTGATCACATAAGTAAAGCATCGTGCTGTGGTTATGAATGCTGTATACTAACAATGCGGTGGTTGATGACTGCAGTAAGTGCTCTCTGTTCTCCTCTAAGACAGTACAGGTTGAGAGCCAGACACTCAAACAGGCCCTGAGTGCACAGCAACAGCAGGCGGGGGCCAAATGTGTGATCTACATGAAAAAAAAAAAGAAAAACCCCAGAAAACCACTCAGACTTCCTCATTTTCACATCAGTGTGGTAGTACATGACATAGCAGAACTGTGTTGGTACATGCCTCAATATATCCTCTTCTTAAGACTATTAACAAGATATAAGAAAATACCCTGAGTATGACAGAAATCATCAACCTAAAGTTTCAAGTTTTGAGTTACAAATGCATTCATTGTTTGCATTCAGCATGTGTCAGAGTAGGAATCAGTACTAAATCACCAAAAAATCTGAGTGACACTTACTTTTAGAACTAGGGGTAAAAGCATTTTTATCATTTTCTTAACTTAGGAAATCACTCCTATTTGTGCTGCTATTTGGGGGAGTTCCAGAGAAGTTCTAACATGCTGAGAGCTGCAGGAGATGGACAGAAACAATCTAAAGGGGAGAGAGGAAAAATGATATGAAGCATTTAATGACCATGAACTTATCAAAAGATCGTTTTTCTGAGAACATACTGTCTCTTTCTGTAATTCATTTCAGTAATCAAGGTTTGCTTTTACAGCTGCTCAGATGATGCACATGACTCCAGAGTCCTCAGGGACTTGTAAGTAAACATGGCCACCACTCACATGGATCAAACAATAATTGTAAATAGAGTTTTAAACTAATATGCATGATTCTTTTGCCATAACTTAGGAGGAAATGAATTGATCTGTACATTAGCTGAGGAGCTGTACAGTTCATCTGTTCAATTTATTACTGCACAGATTGTTGGTTTCTGTTGGTTTTTCTGCATCAGCACTGTCTCAAAGTTGTATTTTCCCTGTTACTGTGCGGTTGCCAGGAGCTCCTTTTATAACCATAGCATGTGCTCTCCTTTGCATCCCACACAACTTTTCATATGGTCGACGTCATCAATGAATGCCCACCCTACAGAATCCTGCAGCTCCTAACATATTAGGACTCCTTTGAAGCTCTCCGAAACATCAGCACAGATAGGAGGGACTTTACAGGTTAAGAAAGGTAATGAGAGGTTTTAACTCTTAGTCCGAAAAGTTGTTGGCCAGTTAGGACTGAGGTTTGACAGGCTGATACCATGACAACTCACCAGTGACAAAAGGTATTAATTAACATATTACCATTGCCTTTGGGCTCACTATGTCTTCAGCCTGTATTCTAGGTAAACGACTACTACTCTGTCACAGAGGAAAGGGAATATTAAGCATTTTAAGTTGAGTCAGAGAAGCAGAGGGTGATCAATAACTGGTTAACTGGTGATCAACCACTGACTTCCACTCTAACTGAACTTACTGTTGCAGTGCAGGATAAGAGAGGCCATCTGTGTGAACTGCTGTCTGAGGAAAGACAGGTTGGTCTGAACGATGTCCACGCCCTCTCGCACTGTCACTGTGGCCTAGACACAACACACTCATGTCCATCATTACATACCTAGCACACAGTACAATACTTTTGAACATCTGTAGCAGTATGCATGAGGTTTGAGTGTGATTTAAGTTGTCCTTACAAAGCTCTCAGCTATGTACTCCTCCAGTCCATTGATGAGGTCTTCAGCAGCTGTCTGCAGAGAGGATGATGTGTTAAAGTCTTTACAGTGAAAAGTCAAATGACCAAAGCAACAGGCCCATACAATGAGCAAGAAACAACAAGACATCAGACCTGAGAAACTCTGTTTATATGTGGCAGGTGTCACGTCATGGTGCAATGACACAGGATGAACTATTGGACATAAAAACTGAGGTTCACTCTCCTCTCTCTCTCCTCCACCTGCATCCATTCATAACCCATCAATGCATCGTACTAATCCAACTTCTTCCCTCTCTCCTAGTTTTGTGCTCTTCTCTCCTGTCGCTTTCCGCAGGTTCTTGTGTTACTGGATCTGCAGAGTCCGGACCCATGTTTACAAGCCTCTGACTGACAATGTGTCCCCGTTCAATACCGCTGTTTGATATGTACACGCCTGTGGATTATATTGCTGCTTGTCATACCCCCCCACCTCTGTCCATCTCTCTCTCTCTCTCTCTGTCTCTGTCTCAACCCAACCAGTCGTGGCAGATGGCTGCCCATCACTGAGCCTGGTTCTGTCCGAGGTTTCTGCCTGTTAAAAGGAAGTTTTTCCTCGCCACTGTCGCATCAAATGCTTGCTCATGATGGGAACTGTTGGGTCTCTATATGTTGTCGAGTTTCTCAACCTGCTCTGTATGTAAAGTGCCTTGAGATAACTGTTGTTGTGATTTGGCGCTATACAAATAAAATTGAATTGAATTGAAAAACTTGACTGCACCATTGTAACATAAACGATTTTCACTTTTTCTGGTGACAGAAAATTGACAGAGAACAGTTTCGAGCTTCCCAGTTTTTTAAGATTTAGCACAGGCACCTGATTCCTGTTTTAAGGCAGATTCGGAAATGTGAATCATTTCATGTTACTTACATAATTATGCTTATTACTGATGAACGATTGTGCTATTGGTGAAGCAGCTGTTAAGTGCAATGCTCTCTGTTAACACACAGACTGCATTGTGAGCCCTCTATCTCAAAAACACTTCTCAGGTACCATATATTCAGGCCAATATGGTATGTAGGAGAATATACAGCCCTTCTGACCCCGACTGAAAACCATCATTGAGCATTGTGGGAGCCATTCTTCATTTGTGTTGTGCAAGTTCTTTATTTGACCACAAGGGTGCATTGTAGTGTTTCCCTGTTTAATGAGTAACCACCCATCACCTGCTCAGCAGCAGCTGTATAAAATGAGGTGAGGATTGGTATATGAGTTGAATGGTGGTGGGGAGCACAACAGTTCTTACAGACAGCCAGAGGAAAGCTGGTGCTTTTTAGTTCAACATCACCTTAATGGTAAAGTCCTGTTTTTTATAACCTTTTTTGTCTTTTTTTGCAATAAATGGGAACATCATCCAAAGAGAACAACTTTGAAAAGTACTTTGTTTGTTCTGGAATCGAGTGAAAACAACCCTCAAGCCACCATTACATGACTAAATTAAGTTTTTGTTTGATAGTCATCACAAGCATCAATAAAGCAAAACACCAAGTAACTGAGTGTATTTACAAATCATAAAGAACTCACTCCACAGTACTTACAGCGATGTTAGCATCAGTGGGCTCTCTGCCCTGGAGGTAGTGTTCAGTGAAGAAGTCAGTGAGCTGGGGCTGGATGCGGCTCAGAGGCTGGGCATTCCCATGAAGCAACAGCACCATGTCTACCATGGAGAAGCTCTGACACAACAGGGACAGCAGGTCACCAAAGAACCCTGCCGGGATGAGAGCCAGCTTATCAGTATAACAATAACACATGATAAATGCATGAAGTGTGAATGGTAAACTACAGTTAGAACTCATTCTAATGTTTTGATTTGTGACTGAAGCTAAGTGACTAAAAGCTGCAGCTACATTTATTTTCCTGTTTTGTGACTGACCCACAGCGTCACCGGAGCCAGGAGTGAACAGGTTGCTGGTCTGGGACAGTCTCTGGATGAACTGGGCGATGCTTTCTCCGTTGCCCTGCTGTGCCCCTAGAGAGCTCATCATGGTGGACAGCACTCCCTGCACGATGCCGGTGAACAGCTCTGGGCTCAGGGAGTCTACACCTGCAACACTGCCGGCCTGAGGTGGGACAAGACCGGTGGACTGAGGAGGGACCGGAGCACTAGGGCCACTGACGGGTGGCTGGGCAAAAACAACACTTTGGATCAACAAACTCAACATGTTCATGGCTCTGTTCACCCACAAACAAACCTGTATACATCAAAGGATTTTCTGAATATAGGGATATCTAGAGTCAATAAAAGCCATAACCTCTTCAAAACAAAAACATTGCATTTAATCCTTTGATTCATGGGTTTGCATTTATTCTACATAAAGCGACATGGCAACTGGCTGGAAAAAACGGCAAGTGTCTGTTGCTACTATAAATCTAAAGCCTACAAATTATCATGATCACCTGATCTGAACAATTTTAAAGGTTTAAATAATCAATGGAAGGAGGTGTAGCAGAACTTAGTACTGCATGTTTTTTCACAGTTTTTAACAAATTATGAGTCACAAACTATGCATCTCAAAAAATGTGATTTCTTTGATTAAATTGATTGTTATTGAATTGAATTCAACTGTTAAATTGTTGAAATGGTCTCTACTCCAAAGGAATAATTTTTAAAATCTAATTTCCTTTATTAGTCCCACAATGGGGAGATTTTCATACAGGCTCCAACTCGTGAGGTGCCAACATGCTCACATACATGAACATGCCCTTGCTGGGAATCGAACCCAGGTCGCATTAGTGAGAGCACCGAATCCTAACCACTGGACCACCACCAGGGCAAGGACTTAGTGCAAATGAAAATATAACAAAGTGAGAAGAAAGTAAAGTAAGCGGTGTGATAAACTGTGAATGGTGAAAGAGAAGAATAAATTACGGTTATGGGTCATGAATGCATGAATAATGGAAGCTGTACTACTTACAAAGACATTTAAGGCGTTAATTTATAAGGCTATTACTTTATCATAACCCAGTCGTGAGCAGTAAGGCATGCTGTCTGGCCTACTCTGAGTTATGTTGGCCATTGCTAAAGATGTTACTTGGTCTGAACCGCAGCAATGGATAATGCAACCTGAAACTTCCTCGTGCTCCGAGGTGCTTCTCACTGAGACGGTGTGTTGCCTGGCAACAATTCAACCAATGTCTCTCAGCTCTTTGGAAATGGTGCGTCTGGCTGCAGACTTCCTTAGGTGGATAAGCAGAGATGGAGAAAGGGAGATCGTGTGGCAGACATCCCGTCTATGTCATCTTTTGCTGGTTGATGGCGAGACAACTCAGGACTTAACTCTTATTCAGTTTTGCTGGATAACCTTGGAAAGGCTTGCCATTGGCCAGATGACACAAAACTAATGAAAAAAAATACTTACTACGGCATTTTGGTTCTGTTGGTTCAGATTACATTAACTTGACTTGTAATAATACAGGAAAATGCATGGAGGCAAAAAGAAAAACGACTCTGGAGCATGTGACAAAAAGCATTAACGTTGAAAAAGGAAAAAAGGAAATAAAACAGAAAAAAAAATAAAAAGTACGAGTAAGAAGTAAAAAGGAAGAGCTAAAATGGAAGTGTAAAAGAGACAGAGCACAAGTCTCCAACTATTTTTGTCCTCTCCTCCCTTTGTTTCAACAGGAGGACAAGATAACTACTTTATAAAACTTTGAATTGTTTAATCTAACGCTGATACACAAAAAGTCACACATCAGTCATCCACTATGATCAATTAAAACACCAAAATATAAAAACAATATCATGAAACTAGCACCACAAATAGTTCAAGAGGACAACACAGACAAGGTTTTAGGACAGTGCATAGCTCAGACCTTTAAGATTCTTTGAACAAATTATTACATAAGCACGAGGGAAACAAATGTTTGCAAACCCTCTGCACTCTGCCTGTTCACATCCTACTTCAAGGACAGCACCTCCACGCTATCTTTAAGAGAATCTATGTCTGAACCATATACATCACTACTGGAGTCCATCAGGGTTCTGAGCCCCCTCCTCTTTTCTCTTTACACCAAGTCAATCGGCTTGATTATTCACTCACATGGCTTTCCTATCACAGCTATGGAGGTAACACGCTTTCCCTGGTTTGACAAATAGCTAGATAGATAAGTAAATAAGTAGTTTGGTACGTAGGTGGGTGTACTTCATTCGTCTCAAACTAGGGAATTCTTTAAAACTGTGAAATTCCTTTGAAACCCAGGTGGCAGCAAGAATCTCTTCGTGTCTCACTAATATCTCTCGGTGGATGTCTGTACACCACCTGAAGCCACCACCTCAACTTTGACAAGACAGAGTGGCTCTTAGTGTGTGTGTGTGTGTGTGTGTGTGTGTGGCTACGCTGGTGTGCTTGCATGTGCCATCTGACCCCTGCAGTTAATCCAGAATATAGCAACCCAGCTAGTCTTAAACGTACTCAAGCTCTCTCACACTACAATTCTCTTCCACACCCTGTCGTACAGTGAAAACTCACCTGTACCGACTTCTCCTTGGGCCATAATAAAAACTGAAAAATTAAATAAAAAACTTTTCCTCTATCTATTATTCTCCGAAATCCATTACTTGAAGCAATTTAGCGTAATTGATGACATGTGATGAGTGCAATGGCTGGGTATTATACACATGGTTGAATGCCCTTATTGTAAATCATTTTAGTTGATTGGATGAAAGTTCCAGGTAAATCAATGTAATGTAACAGCCTACACCATTCTGTTGCCAGAAAACTTCTGTTTTTATTTTTATAATTATTTATTTTACCTAGAAAACAAGAATGATCAATCAAACAATCAGTCAGTGATACACCATGGGAGCCACCAAAGGCCCATTTGGAATCACAAAATCTGAATGCCACTATTTTCTGGTTTTATGTAGTAATACACGAACTCACCGGTGTGAAGTCTGACATGCCCTGGAAGAAGCCGTTCACCCCTGGCAATGTCACAGTGATGGAGGGAGTTGGTCCAGGGCTGGGACTCCCCGGCCCAGCTGCTCCTCCCAGCAGAGAGCCCAGGAGCTGAGCCAGATTTCCCTCAGAACCACCCTCTGCTGGCTGTCCCATGGATGCAGTGCTGGTGGTGTGGGTGGATGTTTGTCCAGAGGTGTTGGCAGAGGAAGTGGGAGGAGATGTGTTGGAATCAGATGAGGAAGAGGTCGAGAAGGAGGACTGAGAGCTGGTTGAAGAGGAGGTGGAGATGGGATCATCACCTGGAGTTAGGAAAAGAGGAAAAAGTATAGCCCAGCAAACACTGGATGTTAGAGGCCAATTCTTACATCAATATTTTATAGTATAAAAAAATCCAATCGTGATATATGTGGCAATAGTAAATAAAACACACAACCCTGAGACAAACACCTCCGGTTTGTTTTTTATATGAACATAGTGAGTACATTTTAAAGAAAAATCAACATGTCAGTGCTCTCTGGTTGACAAACTATGTGACAGAGACACTATATCTAAGTAACCTAAAACCTATATTGACATTTCTGTACAGCAATCTCTTGTAACACATTGACCTACATACACATGATATATCTGTAGTAAGCTGACATTGGTTGATTTTTTCGGTCTAGCTCTAATCATAAGCAGTTTGACATTAGATTTCAGGAAGCAACTATAGCCAGTTCTACCATCAGTGATTTCACTTTACTACTTTACTTACAAACTGGAGGTCTGGAGTTTGAGAGAGATGGGCATTTACCAAGTGGAGGGATTCATCATGTTAAGTGCAGGATCCCGAGTTTTGGAGCTGGAACCATGCTAATAAAAATGTGGATACATGGGGTCTGCTCTAAAGACTGTACATTCTTATTGAATGTCACTTATGATGTCCTCAGACTTTATAAAAGTTTATATTATTTTAAGGCACAGGAGACTCAGATACAACAGTTTACAGAAAATAACCTGTTATAATATTGATCGTTCAGAAACTGCAACAACTACAACTAAAGATTCAAGATACTTGAAAGAAAAAAAAAAGACTGAACCTTGTGTATATTATGCATTACAACTGACCACTTTCCAGAATGTATTAATTTTTTTGTATTTTGTCCACTAAACCATCACAGTGAGCATCATGTCTGCTTTCGTTGCTGTTAAGGTTGGTAATTATTTTGTGGTAATGCAGTACAGACATTACAGAATCAGTCTGCACTCAGATGTGCATTTCCACATAACTACAGTAAAATGTAACAGACTGCATCAATTACACTGTGTCACTGTGACAGATCACTTTCAAGTCTCTGCAAGTTGAATGAAAATGACACTGTTGGATGGAAATCTACTGGATGGAAAAACACATTAAAAATTATGAAGCCTACTTTACTATGAGTTTGTAGGTTCATTTGTGACACTGTAAAAACACAGGGTTCACTAATTTGTTGTTTGTAGATCTTTCAAACATGTCCCATGATGTTCTGCAATTGGATCTAGTTCAGCAGTTATCATATGGCCTAAGTACAAACTTTGGTCATGTGATAAGAGGTGGTCATATATGGGGAGGAGATTGAACATGACAAACCTTTATTTGAAGGCCTTGGGATATGGTCAAAAACTATAAAAAGCTAGCAAGTGAACTTTGAGTACAGAAACATTCACCACATACTGTCATCCACTTTATTTATTGACCCAGTACCTATGGCATTTTTAAAGCAAGTGTTCATTTAGTTTTGACCCGTCTACTACATCTTCTACGCTCTGTATTGTGACGACCCCTCCACACCACTAGGGGTGTACTGCCTTGTTGAACACTTTATTTTGCAGGCTCTGGTCGAGGCAGGGTCATCATGGGAAATGAGAACCACCTGGGCCTGGTGGTACTTTATTTAAACCCCTCATCTGGACATTGCTCTCTCTCTCATTCCACCTGCTCACCCCACTCGTGTGGGAATGGCGGCACTGCTGTTCTTTTAGTTTGTTTGGGTTTGATTTGGTTACTTGCTCACACACACACACACACACATACACACATACACACACACACACACACACACACACACACACACACACACACACACACACACACACACACACACACACACACACGCGCATACGCATACGCATACGCATTCAGACATGCTGGCACTACTGATTACTGATACTGACTCTTGTAATTCTTTATTTATTTCGTTTTGGTAAATAGAATTATACTTTCTTGCAACTGACCTCGTCTCCACTCCCTGCTTTGTTGCAGCCTAAGAGCCGGGCTGTAACAGTATGCTGTTGTAAAACCCTGACAAAAGAAACCCAACCTAGATGGCAATGCACTAACTAGATATAAGCTGCTATCCAGCATTCCATTATTGAGTAGAATACTTGATAACCATCTCAGGTCACAGCAAAGGCCAGGACAGGAGGCCTGAAGCAGGAGACTTAATTTGTACTTCAACAGATTTGACTCTGCTCCCACTCCTGCCACCACTCATCAGAACATTGTCCAGCAAGACTCACAGTCACTTCATCTCTGCCCACTGTCACCCTGCTCACCACTCCTCTGCTAACATAACATATATACATAACATAACATAACATAACATAACAGCTAACCAGGTGAGAAATGTGCTGAGAAAGGTCAAGGCCAGGAAGGCTGCAAGACCCAATGGCATCAACCCCAGATTTCTGAAATATTGTATTTTACTTAACTTTAAATATTCTATGTATGACAGCTTTAACATTTAATGATTTTAGGCATTCTCCATATTATATTTTCATCCTTTCCTCCTTGCATTGTAATTATGGCATTCTATCACTGTTATTATTATTATCGGCATTATTATTATTATTAGAAGATGAGTCATTAAGAAATGGTTCATAATCATAATTGTACACTGTTAGTTCAGTACAAATAAAATTGACCTGCAAAGATGGTTCAAAGCATTTTATGCCAGTACTGACTGACTTTAAGAAGTTGAAACAGACCTGGCTGCGCCGGCATCAAGAGCTGTCCAACCAGACCACTGATCATCTGGGTGAGGGAGGAGGGAGCCAGAGGTGTGCCCTGCTCACAGAGGGGGAAGGAGGCAGAGGTTAACAAGCAGCTACATGCTTACTACACAACAATAAATGTATTATTCATACATTTTTGGACATAGCTAGAGCTGCAACAATTTGATTACAGATACATAGATGATAGAAAATTCTTTCATACCACTGGCAATATTTTAAGTCATTTATAAAAAATACAAAAAAATCTATTGTATAAGCCTCATAAATATGAAAATGTGCTGTTTTTCTTTGTCTTACCATTATAGTAAAGTTAATATTCATGTGTTTTGGACTGACATTTGATGAGACTACTTTGGGCCCTAGGACATTTTGATGGATATTTAACTCTTTTCTAATGCTAAATTGACCAAACATTTAACTGATTAAACAAGACAATAAATGTCAGATTAATGGATTCAAAAAATGATTTTTATTTTCATCACATAACTACATGTAGCTAAATCTCAATAAAATAGACATAGCTAAATCTCTATTCACTCTGTGTTAGTTTTACCTGTCCTGGCTGCTGGCCAGCTGTGGGTACTGTGGCCCTCAGGTTGATGGTAGTTCCTCTGGTTCCCACAGACTGAGGGACGCGGGGGGAGAATGATGGTCTTGTGATGACAACCCTGGCCTGAGAAGGTTGGGCGGGCTGTGGGGAAGCAGTTCCCTCAGCACTAAGTGTTGAGCCAGGGCCGGACGCCATCTGTGCTGAGTGATTCGCTGAGGCTGCAGCTGCCATGGCAGCGGCTTGGTGGGAGATCTGGTGCACAATGGCCTGCATGAACTCAGGGGGCATCCCTGGGAAGTGCACAGGTGTCCCTCCTGGATACAGAAAGAGGTTTTACCTGAAAAGCAGATCACTGGGCCCCTTCACACATACCTTGTTTGTGTTACTGCTTTGCCTTATGCACATGTTAATATGCTATTCTGCTAGGGGGCACTATAGTTGTTGCAACACATGTTATTATTCAAGTGGTGAACTCTGATTGTTAGCAGTTGTTACGGTGCAGTTGAACATGGCGTTTGTCGAATAAAGTTGTCTGAACTAAACGTGGAGTTATTTTTTGGACTAACAGTTAAGTCTATACTTTTGGACTTTTCAGTTTGATCTAAACCAAAATTACAGGTTGGAAATCTCCCCATAACCACAGTCAGGCCAAAGAGCCATGGCTTGGTGCGACCGAAAGAGTTGGTCAGGGATAAAGTTGAACCTTGATTTGGTTCATTTCTAGTGTGAAAACATTTGTTTGGATGGTTCATACTATGGGACCAATTGCAGGAAGTTCTGGCACGCTGTCGTCAGAACTGGAAGAAGCAAACAATGCAACAAAGCAAAATGAGCCGGACACATGGGGAGAGGAGGAGACCTAGGTGTGAATTCACAAAGGAATGGACCATGTTTGTGTCTGACTGAGAGAAAGAGAGTGAGAGAGCGAGAGGACTGAGCTTCATTTTAGGAGAGAGACTTGAGAGTGAATACAATAAGGATGATAAATGTGAAAAGTCTTTGGCGATTAGGCTTCATTGTGACACTCTAAATGTGCAAATACTTTTCACTCTGAGTGTGTGCAGCTGTTAGAACTGGTGTTTGTGAATTGAATGTTTTTGCAATGAGGCACATTGCTCATAGAAAAGGGTCACATTTATGCAAAATAAAAGCATATTAGCTCATTTATATACATACGAGTAACATCTGAGCTAGAGGGTGACACGGGAGTGGATTTTCACTCCTGTCCCGTCCCACTCCCACAGAAAAAAAATCTTGTCCTATCCCAATCCTGGGCCAGAGTAAAAAAAAAAAAAATCCTGTCCCATCCCACTCCTGGTAAAATGAGTCCACTCCCATCCCGCTTCCTTTTAGAATGACTCCCGCTCCTGTATCACTCCCATTTTTATCCCTTCATTTAGTCTTTAGGCAATACATTGAATTTGATTTCTCCCCATTCTTTTTTAAATTACTTTGTGTTCTGCAGTTTTATTTCAAAACATATGGCAACAGGAACAGTTCATCTGTGGTAATATAGGGAGGCATTTATTGCCTTAATCCAAACAAAAAACCTTCACCAAAGGGCACACAACATAAATAATACATAGCCTGTGGTCCTGATATATATATAAGTCCCTGTATCTTGCTCTACTGTAGGACAGTTACAAAAATCAAAACAAAGCAAAACAAGAAAACAGTACAAGCATCACACCATGTATACCTCAGTTGAATAAACCCAAACACAACATACAAAGTTGCATTTCACTCATTTATTGAGCAATTGTTTCCTTTTAACAGTGACAGTACTTTTATGTTTTGGTCTTAGGATGGTCAACATCTACAAGAAGGATTATCCATCTACCATTTGTATCTGAGAAGTGATTGATAATATTACCTTTGAATTTTCCCTGTAGTATAGTGACCCCTGCTGACCTGTTGCTACCAAAGGAAAACCACACATTTTTCCCCCACTGACTCCTCCAGAATGACACATCTGCTTCTGAAGCATGAGTTTCTTGGATAAAATAAAAATCTGCACTTTTATTCTGGAAATATAAAAATAAACATAGCCTCTTCAATTTAATTCTTATACCCCTGACATTGACAAAAAGAACACAAATTGACACATAAAAAATAACTAAAGTTGAAAAATAAAGACACACAAAAACCTTAGGATTTGAGTGGTACTGTTGCTTCTGCAACAAACCAATACATTCCTATTTTAAAGGGCTTACTGGAAGTTTAACTTGAATTATTGCTGTCAGCTAGACTACCCAAGCTTCACCAGACATCATCAGAGGAGACGCAAGTTTTTATCATAAGAAAAAACATACTTCTTATTTCAATTAACACTTCTAAACCATATTGATTTTAAAGTCTTTGCCTACTTAGCCGGCACAGTCTGGTGTAACAGAATAACCGGCCTGATGATTTATTACCTACATGCTGCTCACTGTCACTTGTTTTCCCTCAATGTAAGCACCTCTGAAGCCTGCTTTTTTGCCCCTCTTACTCGCCTGATCGACCAGCAGCCACAGTTTGTTTCAGGCGTCCTTAGCCTCTTGGGTCAGGTCTTCCATTACTCTGATCTTTCTGTCTTTGAGCAAGAGGTTTTGGTATATTTCCAGATCTTGTCCCTGTGAGACTGCGACAAGAACAGGATGATGATCCGGCAGCTGGACCTCACCTCTCCGGAGCGGGGACCCAGTCAGTGAGCGATGTCCACAGAGAGGTTCAGTTGGTCGGTGATGTCGGGGGAGACCTGGCTGAAAAGGTCGATGATGATCCTCTTGACGTCTTCTCTTGGTCGTTCAGGGATCCCGGCCACTTCGAATTCCATCTTCTCTTGTAAGTGTCCATATCGTTGCACTTTTCACGAAGCACCATGTTCTCTTTCTCCAGGGTTTCGACTTTGGTTTGGAGAGTCTCAACTTGTTTGGATACATCTTCTACCTTTTTACCCAGGAATTCAAGAGAGTCTGTGACATGTTTTAAGGTGTCTGTATTGTCTTTGACTGTTGCTTCGACTGACAGGAGCCGTCTAAGTGACTCTTCTTGCATCTTCTCAATTCTTTACATGATTGACAGCAGACGTGAATTAGTCACCGAGTGCTCTTCCCGCTCCTCGGTCAGTATCTTCGATTTTTTACTTGGTCTCTTTAAAAGTTCTGGAGAAGACTTTGAGGATGGCTTATGATTAAGTTGCTCATCCATTAGTTCTAGATGGGTCTCCAACGATTTCTGTGTGTATGCATGCTCCATGTTCACGTCCATAGACCTTAAGATAGTCCTATGCATACACAGAGGTACAAAGAGGTCCATCCTTGTGGTGAGTCAGCTAGCTGTTAGCTTGGTGAAGGCGGAAAGGTGAGGAAGACGCCACTCTTAATCAATCCTTTCTTCGCAGTTTGGGCAGGTACATCAAGTCCTTATATGAGTATATCCTCTCAAAAAAGTTAAAAAAAACTATAAACCCCACCCCCCCTTAACTTTTCTTCATGTTGCAGAGCTGCACACTGCCATCATTTGGCATGCAGCACGGGTGGCGCTTGGCACCTGAAAGTAGTGATGTGCAAATCGATACTGAAATATCAATACCACCCATACCAGATCTTCATGCTCTAAAATTGATTCTCAAATCAAAATATGGATAATTTTGATACTTAAGCCAATTGAGGTAATGTATGTCATTAATAGGAACACAGTGGAAAGTAACTAAACTATTGAGATCTTGTCGAAATGACACGCGGTTGGTGTGAACTACTTTTCCTTCCGCCTGGGTAAGTGCGTAATGCATTAGCACAGTGGCACGCTGCTCAGTCACTCAGTCTCAGTCTGTAGACACAATGGCAGAGCGTAAACGGAGTCATGTGTGGAGCCATTTTAGCTTCAGATTGTGTCCTCTGTTTGGTTTTTCTGTTTTTCTATTAGCTCAGCTATATTGTAAATGAGGTCACTACCTCAATATACTTCCAAGTTTAAAATAAATAAATAAACAAACAAATTACTCTGATATCTTGTATTCTTTATAAAGCTATGTTTGGAAATACTCTACTTTTTTTTAGAATTAGCAGAGGCATTAGGTGTATTTGCACAAAGTATCAGTATCAGATTGGTAATGCCGATACCAGCCTGAATCTTACTCAGTATTGGATCAGAAAGGAAATCGGTGGTTTCGAACATCACTACCTGGAAGCTCCAATCATCCACACACACCTTTTGTTTTGTTTTTTTGTCCCACGTGATTAATAGTAAAGTTGACGGGAATCCCGTGACCCGTGGGATTCCTGAAAAAATTCCAGCCTCTAATCTGAGCATCAAGACATTATTTGCTTGGCAGCAAAGTTTGGTGTGCATTTCACCTTTTGCAGGTGCTTTGAAAATTACACTTTTTGTCATATTTGTGCAGGCTGAGTATCCGCAAAAGCTGCCCAATCCTTTTATTAATTCCCCCCAAAGTGTTTCATTAAGACATCATCCAATGACTATATAACGAGTGAGTTGGAAAAAAAACTCACAAAAATTTTCTTCAACTTTTACATTTACAATCATTTTCCAAGAGGATAAGAAAGACAGAGAATTGAATTGAACTGACAACACGCCAATGTCCGACGAATGCCAGTTACAAACGAATCAAGTGAAAGAAATAGGGAGACGTAACTCAGGTAAGTGATAATGACAGGATGTATATATGCTGTGTATTGTTCATTTTGTATTGTTCGTATTATAAGTGTGCTTGCATAATTGCACTGCGAAACCAAAACTAACTGGATCAAATATACTGTAGCAGTCAACAGTTTGAACACACCCTCTCATTCACTGTTATTTTCTTTACTTTTCATTATTTTCTACATTGTAGATTAATATTGAAGATATCAAAACTAAGCAGAATATGTGTTATATTATAGACTTGTTTAGATTAGTAGCCACCTTTTGCTCTGAGGACAGCTTTGCACACTCTTATCATTCTCTCAATCAGCTTCATGAGGTCGTCACCTGGAATGGTTTTCAATTAACAGGTGAGCTCCAGGTTAATTAGTGGAATTTCTTGCCTTATTAATGTGCTTGAGACCATCATTGAAAAGCCTATTCATCTACTGCAGGAATCAAGAACTGGTCCACTAGGTAAAAAGAAACAACAGTCCATCATTTCTTTAAGACACGAAGGTCAATAACTTTATATGCAGTCCTCAAGTGCAGTTGCAAAAACAAACACTATGATGAAACCGGCCCAGAAAAGGAAGACCAAGAGCTAGCTCTGCTGCAGAGAATAAGTTCATTAGAGTTTCCAGCCTCAGAAACTGCAAATTAACAGTACCTCAGACTAGAGCTCACATAAATGCTTCACAGAGTTCAAGTAGCAGACACATGTCAACACCAAGTGTTCAGAGGAGACTGTGTGAATCAGGCCTTCATGGTCGAACTGCTGCAAAGAAGCTACTACTGAGGGACAACAAAAAGAAGCAGAGAATTACTTGGGCTGAGAAACAAAGGGAATGGACATCAGACCAGTGGAAATCTGTACTTTGGTCTGATGAGTCCAAATGAAGAGATTCAGGGTTCCATATCTTTGTGAGATGCAGAAACGTTGAGCAGATGTTTTCTACTTGTGTGTTCCCACCGTGACGCATGGAGGAAGAGGTGTGATGGTGTGGGGGGGCTTTGCTGGTGACACTGCTGAACCTGCATGGCTGTGACAGCATTCTGCAGCCATATTGCTCTTATTGGGAACATCATTTGTTTGTCAACAGGACAGTGACACCAGACACACCTCCAGGCTCTGTAAGCCTCCGAACACCTCTCGAGATGGTTTGGGATGAGGTGAACTGCAGTGTTGGAGATCAACTTAATGGGCAGTTTTGCTGTCGATAATAATTAATTAATTGTCATAAATAATTATTAAGTATATTCCTCCACTTAGAAGAATTGAAAACATAAAACATGTTCTGGTTTGTGCAACATTTTTTTGTAATTGTATTCCTTCATAGTTTGGATGTCTTCAATATTAATCTACAATGTAGAAAATAATTTAAAAAAGAAAAAAAAACACTGAACGAGAAGGTGTGTTCAAACTTTTGACTGGTGATCTATATATATAATGAAACAACACTGTGAACCTTTGTTCAGACATTCAGGTGAGAAAGCGCCCACTTCAGGTTCTTGTCTCCAAATAAATCGGTTACTGCATCTTCACGGAAGAGACAGCTATCACCAGAACAACAAACTATCCAATCACAGAGCAGCACTCACCAGGCTGTCCAGAGCCGGCAGTATTTGGCTGTCCTGGAACCTGAGGCCCAGCAGCTGACTCACCTGTTAGACACAACAAGAGGGAGAGTACAGTTGGGATGGTGGTAAGAAAGTAATACTACACATCAAACAGAACAAGAAAGGGCTGCTCAGGACTGTTGCTTCAAATATGATATGCATTTGCACATCATATATATTATGATTGTAACAGTAAACATCATCAGCTTCTTCAATTAATGCAATGACTTGCTTTTCAAGGTTCAAGGTTTTTTGTTTGTCTATATGTACTGTTAGAGTTAATGTTAGTGTGTTTTTGGTGAATGCAAATTCAAGGTGTTTTTGTATTAAAGTAATGCCACTTGAGGAGCCACAGGAGGTGAGTCACAGGTAGTGATGTCATGTGACCACTCCTGACAGGAAATAAGAGTATTGTAGCAGCATGTTGTTGCATCCCAGATCCTATCAAGTTGCATATGCGGAGACATTAATGCCATTTGAATAATTATTACATTTATTTGCAGAGGGTTACTTTTAAGTTTATATTTTGTTTCATGCAGTTTGGGCTGTGATTGCTTTGCTGTTAGCACATAGTTCATAAGCTAAGAGGAAAATGGGAATAAATTGATTTAAACAGATATCACATTTCATTAACAGTTAAAAAATTTGATTCATGTCTCAACTGTGAATATTTACATTTTATACATATTTATTTACATATCATGGCAGCATAGAGCTGATTGAGTTTTTGTGTCTTTTAATTTCACACTTTGTTATGCATAATAAACCTGTGGACAAGGACACGAGGTCTTCAGAGTCTTCGTGTCCGGGAAGAGTTTAGCTGTCTGTCTCAATATATATGGCACATATATTGAGGACAGAACACTTTATAAAACAAACAAGATTGCACACTAAAATGCAGTTGTAGCGCCTCCATACTACACACATAGAAACACTGTTCCCTTGCAGGATACAAATCAAGTCCAGGTTGAGCCCTTGAAATTATGTGTCCCTTGTTATATCAACTCCTGTAATTTTATCTTGTCAAATCTGTTGTAGCCTGTATCTGGCAGCTCCCTGAGTGGAGAGGCAGAGGAACAACCTGTGACTGGGACCAGACATATGCCTTGTAGCATTTACATGACATGACATACATCACATTGGCTTGTGCCATCCAAAATCCAAAAATCCACAAAAAAATGAAAACAACTTAACTGTTTTAATGATTTTAACAGTGCAGCTATATATTCAAAGCTAGTCAACCAGTCTGTACTATGGCTGAGTGATGTTCTTAAGACATTGACGAGGTGTACGATATTGTGATGTAAGGTTTTTTAGACTGTTGTCACTGGCTTTTACCTTAAGGTCCCAGAACTCTGTCTCATTTCTGAGGATGATGAAGGCCTCAGTTATTATTAGCTCTCAGCTTTGACTAGTTGCTAGTTTAGCAAATGTTGTCATTTAAAAAAAGAGTGCAACAGATAGAGTTCAGACACACTCACGGAAAAAAAAAGTTCCTTAAATGGTTCAAATCAATAAAACAAATTCAACAATATCCATATATTAAAAGAATATATATGTTTGTACCTATAACACTTGTAATTGTTTGATTTAAAAGGATCAGAAATCCTACTTGTTTATGAATTCCTTTGAGGCAATTTCAATTATACTAAATTACTTTTTGTTAAATCGTAATGTATGAAATGTAAAAAATGCTGATAATGAGAAATGGAGCACTGGTACATATGAATTAGCTCATGGTGTTCCATATTATGAGGCCTACATAAGTGTCTGTGACTGTCCAATGTTATTTTTATATCCTTAGCACAAATATATAAAATCCTAATAACGTGCACATTTACTTAAAAATACATTTATTAATAAGGGTACATTAATGAATGGCCAATAATAGAAATAGGAAAGAACGGTACTTGTTTATTTTGTTATTTTCCCACTGTTTTAATTTATTTAAATGTATTCACTTCTGTAATAATTTATATCCTGACAGTTATTATATTAGTTTCACACATATATTAGCAGCACACATACCATCAATGTTCATCTGCATCATGACTACGGGCTCCATGGTCTGGTGCGTAATCCGGATCACTCGGGGTCCTCCCTGTCCTTGTTGATGGGTGGTCCCATTTGATTGAAGAGGTGGAGCCTGGCCTGTAGCCTGCTGATCTGATTGGCCAACACTCTGACAAGCTTGGCGTTGTCCTTCAGCTGCCTGTCTCCCATTAGATGTCATGGTTACTGTTGTCCCTATGTTTATCTGGAGGAGAAAGACATATTCACTTCAAGGTCCAGTATGAACTAATGTAAACAGCATCATTGTAAAGTCTAAAAATATAACTGTCAGTGATATACAACGTCAGTCATGCTGGTGTTCCTCAATTAGGTCAGAAATTGAAGATTAAATGCTGGCTTCCATTCAGCAAATAAAATTAGCACCCGCCACCTGCAAAATACAGGGTAAATGTTGTCTATGGCAGGTAAAATTTTAAGTCACCTGCTACCATAGCAGATAGGTTTTTGTTATATTCATAAATATTCTTTTCAATAAGAAAGTATTAAATTAGGAAATGGTCTGAGATTAAGTTTACATAATGTATTCTACTGTTAGATACCACTGACTCTTTACAATTCTGAACTGTTCTCCACAGATTTCTGAAGTGGCAGACAAAAAAAAAAAAGTTAAACATTGAACAACATTATATTGGTTTAAATTGGTTTTTCATTCAAAGAAATTCTTCTGGAACTAAACAACTGCTTCTATATTCAACACAACTATCTCAAAAAACGGTCTCAGAATTTCATCTATGTTTCTCTATAATCAATGCATAATTAGATTTCTCTACCCTGGAAACTACATCTGATCAGGTGTGTAAAAAAAAGAATAATAAAAAAAGCATTCTAAAAAATTCTATACTCTATATTCTAATCAGTTACTATTATCTATTTTAAATTAGTCTTAGAAAAAGAAGTAGGTTGGTAAAAACGTCATTGTCCATCAATCAGTAAAGCACCATGAAGTAAGCACCACTGCAGTGCTTTGGCTTCTGCCTGGTTAAAAGTTGAATGAATGAAAAGAATGAATGAGAAATGATCCAATCAGATCAGATGTTTCTGAACATCAGGAAACCCTACCAAGCAACACCTACAGGCAATGCACAATTAGCTTTGCATAAAAAGACCTATTATATTAGATGATTCATAAATGAAAAAAAGTGATATGTCCTGTCCAACACTCTTTCGGCCTTAATCAAAGTTGGTTTGTTATCACTATCATTTTACACAATACTATTTGTCCACAGCTGAAAAAAACCATTCATGATTCCACACAGAAGATCAGAATGGTGTGAACCTACTGGAATTGGCATGTGGGGTAGACCAGGCTGGAGCATAAGTGGGTGGGTGTAGTGAGCCATGGGGCGAACCACATAGAGGTGACGTGGAGGAGAGGTCGCTAGGTTACAACGTAGGTCGCCGAGGACGACTAAGGTGTTGCCCAGGAGACGCAGAGCATCTCCAACAAGGTTGAGAATGCGCTGATCCTCCTCTCTTTCCTGGGTCTGTGAATGAAGACAGGCTCAGACAGCTTGGACAACTGTGACAGGAAAAGCCACTACTTTGTTGGCATCTGACATATTTCAGAACAGAGGATAGAACGGAACAGAGAACATGCTTATGATGTATCTACTTCTAGGGTCTTAAAAGTACTGGGTCTAAAAAAGTTTATCCTGAGGGTGAAATTAGAGGAAAGGTTGTAGAGTCTTTTAAATCAAGTATTTTTCTCCTAGGGAGCATGAATGTGCTCAGTAAATTCCAAGGCAATCTCTCTATTGGATTCTAGTATTTCATGTGTATAATTAAAAACCTGGAATGATAATAACACTAGAGAAGAGATTCACGAAAATTATTAGGCATAATCCCAAGGATCAGGAATGTCCATGGCAATTTTGACCAGTAGTTGCAGACTGTGTTCAGAAACCGGTCTCCTCAGCTCCATAACATTTATAGAGAGTTGTTAAAAGAAGAGGTCATGCAACACATTGGTAAACATGTCCCAATCCCAAAATCTTTGAAATATGTTTCATGTTGCTGGCATCAAATTTAAAATGAGCACATATATTTCACAGAACAATAAAATGTTTCAGTTTTAAAATTTGATATGTTGTCTTTGCACTACTTTCAATTAAATATAAGGTTTAAATGTTTTGCAAACCATCAAAATCTGTTTCTATCAACCTTTTACACTGCATCCCAACGTTTTTGGGGGTAGTATTTGATAGTGCTTATCCTCCACTGATACTCCTACTATAGGTGGATATGACTCATATGCCGATAATATCAAAGGTTCCCGTAAAACAGTGACTGTTTGCCATTGTTTTTGAAACAGTTTCTGATGGGGATCACTGTAGTGATTGTCTACATCTTTTGCAGGCACAATATGCAAGTCAACTTCAAACATATAACCCTGATTCCAAAAAGAGTTAGGACATTGTGTAATGCCTAACTCAAAACAGAATGCAATGATTTGCAAATCCATATCAAATTAAATACAGCACAAGAAGATATTTAATATTCTGACAAAAATTTTTTTTGTAAACATAGATTAATTCTGAATCTGATGCCTGCAACACTGAGGAATTTTTGAGCTTTTAAAAGTGGCATTCTTTTTCCTTGTCTTGCTGTGACTTCAGGTGCTGAACAGTCCAAGGTCTCTGTTGTAGTATTTTGCATTACATAATGCGCCACACATTTTCGGCAGGTCTGGACTACAGACAGGCCAGTTTAGTTTAGCACCGGCACTCTTAACTATGCAGCCACACTGTGGTAACACATGCACAATGCAGAATATGTAGGGAATTCTCTGCTGTCTGGCGGAGAACCTTTCAGTATTACTGGTGCCTTCACAGATGTGTAGGGTACCCATGGCATGGGCACTAACACAGTCATAATTCCAGCACAGATGCTGGCTGAAACGTGCTGCTGGTATTAAATTCAGAATAAGCATATATTTATGAAAAGCACAGTTTATCAGATCAAACATTAAATATCTTGTCGTTGTGCTGTATGCAATTAAATGCATTTGTGAATCCTCCCATTTTGTTTTATTCACGTTTTACATAGCATCCCAACTTTTAGCACATCCAAAATTCCAAAACTGTGTCCTAAATCCAATCTACTAAGTCTACTAATCTATTAAATCTGTGCAGGTTATAAATATGGGTACATTCAAATTCCTTTAACTGTATCCATGTTTGCCTCAATTTTGTCTTTCCCTCAGATCTCAGTCCTTCCCACTGGGGACCGTAGACTGATAAATGCAGGAAAAGATGTGGGGGGAAAGGAATTGAGGAAACACATTGTTAGAGAAATGAGATGATTTCTCTGCAGCGCCACTGGATCAGGTTCACTTGCACAAACTTCTGATGGTTTGGAGTTTGTATTTGCTCATATGCACACTGTGCATATGCCGATAAGGGCCGGCAGTTACCACTGTCTGCACAGTGTTATTTGTTTTTTAAGTCTAAATTTAATAATGATTTGCTTTTACTCATATCCTGTTTATAGATTTGTAATTCAATAACCCAGGTTATGATTAGATAGTTGTATGTTTTGTAGGAATGATTTATTAGTTCAAATTTTTGACAAAGTTTTAGAAAAAATGTTATAATAATAATGATAATATATCTACATGTTTGTATAGATACACTATTTTTAACAAGATGGTAAATTTGACCATTTTTTTGATGGACACTATTTTCCCACAATGCAACAGACAAAGGAAAAGAAGATTGGGGAAAAAAAACAGCTGATAAAAAATCAAAACTAATTGTGGATGGAGTTCCAAGAACAGTTCAAAAATTACATATGTAGAAAAAGAAATCTCAATGTCTCTTTGTAAAGTTTAATTGCAAGTATGTTTTCCTGTCAGTATAAAAGTAATTCAATGAATATATACAATACTATGTAAACATTTTAGGCAGGTGTGGAAAAAAAATGCTGTAAACTGAGAATGCTTTCAAAAATGGAAGTGTCAATAGTTTATTTTCATCAATTAACAAAATGCAGTGAATGAAAAGAAGAGAAATCTAAATCTAATCAATATTTGGTGTGACCACCCTTTGCCTTCAAAACAGCATCAGTTCTTCTAGGTTCACTTGCACCTTTTGAAGGAACTTGTCTGGTAGGTTGTTCCAAACATCTTGGAGAACTAACCACAGATCCTCTGTGGATGTAGGCTTCCTCAAATACTTCTGTCTTTTCATGTGATCCCAGACAGACTGGATGATGTTGAGATCAGGGCTCTGTGGGGCCATACCATCACTTCCAGGACTTGTTCTTCTTTATGCTCAAGATAGTTCTTAAAGACATTGGCTGTATGATGGGGTTGTTGTACTGCTGCAGAATAAATCTATGGCCAATCATATGCCTTCCTGGTGGTATTGCATGATAGATAAGAATCTACCTGTATTTCTCAGCATTGAGGACACCATTAATCCTCACCAAATCTCCATCTCCATTTGCAGAAATGTAACCCCAGACTTGCAAGGAACCTCCACCATGCTCCATTGTTGCCTGCAGACACTCATTATTGTGAACAACCTGCCCTCTGCTACAGCCAAATATTTTAAATGTTGACTCATCAGTCCAGAGCACCTGCTGCCATTTGTCTGCACCCTAGTTCCTATGTTTGTGTGCATAGTTGAGCCGCTTGGCCTTGTTTCCATGTTGGCTGTTCCTCACCCAGTTTTAAGCCTCCTCCACAGGTGTTTCAGGTGATGACTGTGTTTCAACCTACATGTGAAACTGATGATCATTAGCACCTGTTTGGTATAATTGGTTGATCATACACCTGACTAAAATCCTACAAAATCCCTGACTTTGTGCAAGTGTACCTATAAGAATTGATGCTGGTTTGAAAGCAAATGTTAGTAACATCAAATATAGGTTTGATTTAGATTTTTCATTTGTTCACTCACTTATCATTTTGTAAATTGATAAGAATAAACATTTTTTTATATTTTTGAAAGCATTTTAGTTTACAGCACAGTGCTCTATGTCATTTTCTGGCAAAAACAGTATACTATAAAGATTGGTATAGGACTCTATACATAGCACACGACTTGAAGCCACAGACAGATAAAATACTCTTTTTCAGAGCTCACATCAATAATCACTGATTGCATTTCAGTATACAGATAACAGACAGTAATGAGAATTTTCCTGCTGAATTGTGTCAATGTTTGCCAGCATGAGCATTAGTAAACAAAATATATTTCTGGATGTGCTTCTTTCACTTTTTTCTTTGTGGTCATAGTGTGATGTAATTTTTGTTGTTGTTCTCTGCCTCGTGCAGTTGCACTTCCCCCTTACATTGTTGTTGTAGTCTGCTGAGGTGGCTGCACCGAGAATTGAGTGGGTCCTCTCGATGAAGGGACGTAACCTCTCCTCCATCCTCCGAACTTCAGAAAGAACCTCCACAAACTCTGCAGGACTTGGGTGACTGAGGACGGACGAGGACAGGAGGAGTCAGCACTGTGAAGGCTCTGCTATTGAACACTGTGTTGTTCAGTGATACTGGTGATCTGTCATATTATGGTTACAACAACAATGTAATGATGTCTGGATCTACTGCAACCTGGATGTTAAGAATGAACAGATTTTGGTGGAAAAATGTAATAAAGGCACAAATGTGAACATTGTTTTGTGCATGCATTATTATGGAACATGCTGTGGGTAAGTGTAACAGTGTGCAGGTCTTTCCGGACTTAAAGATGAATAATTAATCACAGACTTGATAAATTTAATCATAATCATTCAACATACAGTACAGGTCAAAAGTTTGGACACACCTTCTCATTCAATGCGTTTTCTTTATTTTCATGACTATTTACATTTTAGATTCTCACTGAAGGCATCAAAACTATGAATGAACACATGTGGAGTTATGTACTTAACAAAAAAAGGTGAAATAACTGAAATGTTTTATATTCTAGTGTCTTCAAAATAGCCACCCTTTGCTCTGATTACTGCTTTACACACTCTTGGCATTCTCTTGATGAGCTTCAGGAGGTAGTCACCTGAGATGGTTTTAACTTCTCAGGTGTGTCTTATCAGGGTTAATTAGCGGGATTTCTTGCTTTATCAATGGGGCTGGGACCATCAGTTGTGTTGTGCAGAAGTCAGGTTAATACACAGCCGACAGCCCTATTGGACAACTGTTAAAATTCAAAACCAATCAGCTAACTAAAGAAAAACGAGTGGCCATCATTACTTTAAGAAATGAAGGTCAGTCAGTCTGGAACCAAAACCAAAACGCATTGAATGAGAAGGTGTGTCCAAACATTTGGCCTGCAGTGTATATAAACTTGCAAAAAAAAGTTTAAAGAAAACTTTCTTTTTAAGGCTGAACTCATAAACTCTCTTCTTCAGAACACCAGAAACAATCAAAACATAGTTGATCAAACATATGGCTACAGGTGGACATATGGTTCTTGCTTAAAATGATTACTATGTCCTTGTCAAGTTCATTTACATTTTTTATGAATCATATACTGAGTAGCATATATTGAGATAGTAAACAGTAAAAGTGTAGAAGAAAGCTTTCCATGGGTATGTTGAACACAATGGATGATGGTGATCTTAATCTTGACAAGTGGTGCATGATGCTCTGATGATTGACATGGTGGAGCCACGACAGACTTGAGGTGTGCTATTGGCTGATTTAGTGCTTGAGGGAGGGCCACAATGTATTTTAATACCCAGTGTAAATGCAAATAGGTCAGATGTCATTGTCTATATAACGTGTCCAGATACAGATTACATATTAAAATGAGGTGCTAATGGGGCCATTCACTTCACAACAGACTTACTTGGGTCCAGTGTTGGCTGGTCCTTCAGTCTGGGTGGAGGTGGAGGATGGTGGAGCAGGAGGAGAGCTCGTGTCCATGGGTTGTGATATTACAGCCCCTCTAACAGAGGAGGAAGATGATGGCAGAGAGGAAGTGGACTGAGGCACCTCTGGCTGCGAATGGAAGCTACTGTCACTGGACACTCCCTACAACACATGAACACATCACAATGCATACAAACAGACGTCATTGAAGAGATGTAAAAACAGACACTGAGACTTAAAGAATAATGGCATGGTATTTTCATTAAAAAGCGTGTCATATATCAGTAAAGTAATAATTATGAAAAAGAAACTGTTATGATATATATATATATATATATATATATATGTAAAAGACAAGATATAAAGATATAAATCTTTATTCGTCCCACAGTGGGGAAATTCACATTTCACAGCAGTAGTAAAAAGAACAAATAAAGAGGCTAAAAAAGAGATATCAACAAATTTAAATGGCTTATTTACAGTTTCAAGTATGGTTATGAAATATGAAATATAAAATATATGACCAGTAAACATAAACTATGGACCTGAATTGAGGTAAGAAATGAGAGCTTAAATATGGAATATTAAATATAAAATACTAAATACTACAAATTGAATTTGGTGAAGTATTGCACAGCAGTGTTGTTTTTGGTAGCCATCTTAGTTTTAGTCTTAGTCTTTTGGACAAAAATGCTTCTTAGTTTGATGTGATAGTTTTTGTCCAGTTTTAGTCGACGAAAACTCAAAAAGGTTTTTAGTCTAGTTTTAGTGAAAAAAAAAAAAAAGTATTAGTCTTTTAACAAATTATCTAATTTCAATAAGTATTGGAAATTGGAATCAAGGTTGACATGTTGTATCAAGTGTTGCAATTCATAAATCAACAATTAACTTTAACACTTTTGCATTATAACCAGATTCCTTAGCAAATTGATAGCTCTAGCGTAGACTTTCCCCTTGATGGAGATGCAATGCTGCTGTGCTGTACTTCATTGCTGTTGGGCAGAAACCTTATATCTCTATAGTTCAACTTATATGTTTTTCATGATTTGATGCCCTACTTCATCATACAAAAGTGCATAGATCATTTTGTCGTTTCCAACAACCAAGTCCCTTTGTTAATGGATTCATAAACTAAATTGCGTCACACAATCAGTGTGTGACAAGTGACCGGTGTGTTGTGCAGAATGTGGACTGCATGCCAGGTGGTGGGTGTGACCAAACAAAGATAGGATGCAGCAGCATTGCTGATACCTTTTAGCTTTTGACTGACAGATTACACACAGTCTTTAAAGTGGGATTTGACAGGTGGGGGAGCCCTAAAATTCCTAAGACCAAAATAAATTTGTCATGGTCATCGAAAACAACACTGTTGCACAATGAGTGGAACTGACATAAAAAACAAGTATTGCACATGTATTGATAAGTGGTGTATGGTCTATGGTCTATTGGGAGCAGTGCTGGCTGTACAGTCTGAATTATGATAATGAAGTCAGAGTGTTTAGAGCAGGATTAGACTGGACAGTTGAGAGTACATGTGCATGCTTTAGCATTTTTTGACACAATATATATGCTGTACAGTTACCATTCCCCCTTGCAAAAGACTTGTCATTATTACCAGTAGTAGCATCAATAGGATAAGATATTCCTTTACTAGTCCCACAATGGGGTACATTATTGCTACTTGCTGTCTGTCTGTTCTCGTTAACACTAGTGAAACCTCTAGTTTAAGACCATTAATAGCCCTCATTTGATACATAAAAGACAGACTGCAGTCACCTGTTTGCCAATGACAATTATTAAAATAAACTTGTCACAAACACAAGATTTCCCCCCTCATAATAATCCTAATACTGCATCTCGAGTATTATATTGTCTAACTTTAGACTAAAAAAGGAGTTTAGCAGTAATCCACAACTAATCCTCTGACTCAGTGACAGTAAATTTCCTGTTTACATCACCCAAAGCATGTTGGGACCTGCAGTATCAAGATCAAATATTTAACATACTAAACGTATAGAACAAGAACTCTGGAGTAACAAAACCCATGACAGTTAACTTGATGATGACGCCATTTCTCTGGAGCTTAACTTATTCTGGAAATGGTGACAAAGCTTTCAAGCTGAATATAAGAACCTAGGTATCAAAAGTAGTACATGTACTGTACCTCCAACCTGTGGATCAGAGAGCAAGCATCTCTGAGCAGATTCTCAGCCAGTTGCAGCCTCATCCTGGGCTCACTCTGCATTGCCTGGTCCAAGTTGATTTGCACGTCCACCGAGCCATTGCTCTATATACACAAACACCTGTAAGCTTTACAGGAAGCATATGCACAAAGGGTGAGAAAGATGTAGTGAAAATGTTTCACTGAATAGACTGAGGACACGAGAGAAGTTCAACAGCCAACGGGATATTTATTCAATAGACAGTATCAATACATGACACACTGATCAATTAGAGAGTCATTCGAAACAGCCCCGAACACCCATTTCCCACATCTTTTATACTCTCATCCCACATTCATGTGTGTTGGGCATGTGTGTGTGTGT